>CAUYQG010048358.1:0-20302 GCA_963574415.1 Tarsius wallacei
CCCCTATTGCACCCCCCCCCCCCCACGGTTACCCCCCCCGGCAGGCGTTTTTTGTTTGTTAAATTTTTGGGGTTCAACGGGAAATATAAAAAACAACCAAACCCATAGACGAAAATTGTTGATGTTGTGTGGCACAAAAAAAAAAACAAAAAAAAAAAAAAAGAAATTCATACTGATAAATTTGTAGCTTCAAAAAGACAAGGCACCAATTAATTCTCAACAATTCTCCCTATTACTAAATAAATGGAGTATTATTTTTGTGAAGGAACCTCCTTGAAGGACATTCCATATTTCTGTCTTAAAGTAACTGAACTTCTATAAGTCAACAAGCATTCATTATTTCTGGGCTAGTAACTTCTTTTTAGTAGCAGTAAGTAATACCTACATCGTTGTGAGAATTAATGGAATGTCTTTGACTGCACTTTGGGAACTAGAAGTACCGTACAAATGTGGAGTGTTGTTGTTATCAACTTAGCATTTCTGTATTGTACAGTCAGAGGAGAAATGACATCCTGATACATGACCTCTTTGGGGTCCTTTCGGAAAACAAAAAAACTGTCATAGGAATCTATGTTTTCCCCCTAGAAACTGTTCTTTTACCATCCATTATTCTAGAAGCCTTAGTACTCCCTAAAGTAAAAATCCATGAATCAGTGCTGCCTTCTTTTGTCTTTTTATTACTGGCCCCTAATTTAAACCTGAGACTGAGATACTCAAGCCAAAACCATTTGTGAGGGAAATAGATTGTTCAGGTCCTTTTTTAATTCTTAAAATCCATGACTTACCAAAGCTCCTACATGTGAATGACAGGAGATCCCTGATCTCTCCTTTTTTCATTCATTTGTTTGAATGGCATTTATTTGGCACCTATTCTGAGTGGGGCACCATTCCAGACAAAGACCAGAAACAGGCACTTGAAACAAAGAGGGATAAGAATAGGAACTTTATACTGACCAGAAATTAACAGATTGGCTAAACATACATTTTCAACAGGTTATAGGAGGAATTATAAACATTCAGGAAGGTGGTCCTGACACATGAATACTGAACAAATAAACATGTCATATACAGCTCATATTTACCTTGAAGTGAAAACTTAACATTTAAACGTATTATAATTAGTCCTTATATATCAAATGATCTTTTCAGGACACAAAGGCACACATGTGCACAATCTCTGTAAACTGATCAGGACCAGTCCATTGTTGGTGGTCTTCTTATTAGAGAAAATTTCTGACATCAGTCTCTTGTCTAATCAAAGCTATAGTTATGGTTGGTGGAACAGGGGTTCAGTAGTTAGTCAGCATCTGTGAGCTGGATGAGTTATAACTGTTTTAATATTGTTTATCTTGAAGCCAGTGCTTGCTTTACCTGCTCGAGAAAAAGAAAAACCTTGCAGCATACTTAGAACATAATTTATTGTCTAAGTGTAGGGGTGCATGATTCATTCTATTGTTGATGAGCATTTGTGTTGTTTCCAGTTTGAGGTTATTATGAATTACTACTATAAACATCATTGTCCATGTATTTTGGTGAACAAGTACACTGTATTTGGTATATTCCCCTGGGAACACAAGAGGATGAATTTTAATCCAGAGACTAGGGACTTGAGTAGGGATGGTGGAATGGGATATATTTGATGGCGAGGTCACAGGGAAAATAACTTCTGTCCAAGGAGGATATCTTCAGGCTCCTAAGAGATTGTTGTTGTTGTTCTATTTAATTCAGGAAAATCTATAAAAGCCCTCTTCCTGAAGAACAAGATCTTTGGCAGAAGCCTTTCATGAGCAGAGAACATTTTTTCAGAGTACATTCATACTTGAGGGAGACTAAACCTGCCGCTGTATGGATTTCTAGCATAGTGAAAAGGAACAGAATTAGATGGTGAAACATGCAGTTATAGTACAAAAGGCTGAAATTTCGGCCATCTCAGACACAAGGTCTGAGAACTCTGCAAATCAATGTAATTACAGGAAAGCAATTCATGCACCGTGGACTAGTGAGGATTAGGGTGGAGCAGCACTTAGAGTAGAATGTATATGCATAAAACCTAACAGGATAAGAGAAAATAAAAACAAAAACAAACCTCCAGGCAGGTACTAGCACAGGCAGGATGCCAGGTACTCTGGCTAAGGCGTTTCCCAGGCTTTCCTCACCAGGAGGGGAGCCCCGTGAGGGCAAGGGAAGTTGTCTCCCCAGCACGTAGGCAGGGCATGGTACATAATATGAGCTTAATATTTATCAAGAGAAACATGAATAGTAAATTTGTTAAGAAGGACTGATTATACCAAAACCATGACTAATCACTTGCAGTACATATATTTATGCTTATGTATTGGTAAGTGCTCTGTAATTCATTTTGAGGAATGAAAGGAATATGCCAATGAGTGATGTAATTATGATAGGTGGCTTACTAACTCAGCAAGCAGAAAACTTTTGAATCTGTTTCTATCAGTGTCTGTATAATCTTTTAAAGGCAG
Source organism: Tarsius wallacei (assembly GCA_963574415.1). Taxonomy (NCBI): domain Eukaryota; kingdom Metazoa; phylum Chordata; class Mammalia; order Primates; family Tarsiidae; genus Tarsius; species Tarsius wallacei. Next base: position 2,481 of record CAUYQG010048358.1, read on the forward strand.
ATGACTTTGAGCAGCCAACTTGTTCTCTTTTCTTTTTGTGACTTTTAAATGATTAATTGCTCCTGAATAGCACTGTTATCTTCAATATCTCCTGATAGAAACCACTTCAACTGGTAACTAAAAATCAGAAAAACTTTCTCCTACAAACCTAGTTTTTAGTGATAGAACCTTAAGTCACCAAAGAAAAAAGCAACACTTTGGATAATAAATAGTAAAACATGCTCTTTTAATTTTTCTCTTTTTTCTTTTTTGCTTTCTTTTAAGGAGTGATATATTAATGAGAATATATGACCATTAGAAAGATATTGAAAATAATATATTTTTGTAGCCTATAACATTTCTTCATATTCTTTTGGCAAGATACTCTGCCAGATTCTGTATGTTTTAAAAATTATCTCAGTGTTCTAAGTGTTAGAGTTGAGAAGGAATGTGTTCTTGCAACAAAGATGCTTCATTCTACAATGAGGAGGTCATTCTGTGGACAGGCTATTGCTGCCACCATGTGGATATAATCTCACTGAGAACAAAGTCTACACAGAAGAAAGCAAGGATGGATGGGGCGAGCAAGCTCACAGGAGGTATTGGATGGCATCCTGGATAAAGTCCCACCTGGAGTCAGCTCTGCCTGCTAGTCCTTGACATCCCAGTTGCATGAGACAACAGTTTGCGCTAAGTTTTCTGGTGCTTGTGTTCACTAATACAGAGGGATACATTAAGAGTGAAGATTTGATCTACAGCCCATCCTCTTAACTCCTATGCTACACTGAAGGAAGGGGCAGAGCTGGGAATGAACTTGACAAAATACATAAGATTGAAATTAATATACAAAAATAAAATAGACTTGAGAACCAGAGCAATGTTCAATGCTTGTGATGAACTATAGACAAATAATGACTGCTACAGAAATAAAAGGGACAATATCCTAAAAGAAAAATACCAAGCTTCAGATGGGTATGATGGATAATGTCCATAATCCCAGCACTTTGAGAAGCCGAGGCAGGAGTATTGCTTGAGGCCAGGAGTTCAAGACCAGCCTGGACAACATAGCCAGACTCTGTCTCTACCAAAAAAAAAAAAAATCAGTTGGGTGTGGTGGTGTGCCTGTAGTCTCAGCGATTGAGGAGGCTGAGGTAGATGTTTCTCTTGAGCCCAGGAGGTCCAGAGAGCTATGATTGTGTCACTGTACTGTACTCCAGACTGGGTGGTAGAGCCAGATCATCAGACTCTGTCTCCAAAAAAAGAAAAAAGAAAACAAACAGGAAAATATCAATTTTGGTTCCTTCTAGGTGCATGGTCTGACAAGTTCACAAACTCATCCTAGAAAAAGTGCTACATACCTCATTGTTGTATGTCACTATGGCCACCTTCCAAGTACTCCCCCTGGGAAGCTATGCACCAATGCCAGCACCTAGTCCAACCATCAGAGCAATTTCAGAACTCTTCTTCTGGAATGGCCATCAGAGCTGTCATCGTGTTACCCTTGATGTCTTGAATGTCATCAAAGTGTCTTCCTTTCAATATTTCCTTCATCTTTGGGTAAAGAAAAAAGTCATTGGGGACCAGATCAGGTGAGTAAGGAAGGTGTTCCAATACAGTTATTTGTTTACTGGTTAAAAACTCCTTCATAAACAGTGCTGTGTGAGCTGGTGCATTGTTGTGATGCAAGAGCTCCTTTGGGATCATTTTTACATGCATCTTTCTCTTGCCAAGACTTTCGGTTAAGATTTTCCTGATTCCTTACTCATGTTTCTTTGGTCTGCTATGCTTCTCGCAGTCAGCCAACAATTTTGACACACTACTCAATGAATTTTTGCATTGTTTTCATCAGTTCTGCTTGTTACTGGCTGTCTAGACCTCTCTTTATCAGTGACACTTTCTCTCCCCTCAGAAAAACATTTAATCCATTTGTTCACTGCTGTTTTCTTCATGAGATTATCCCCATAAACTTGGACTAACATGTTCCTGGTTTCACTTCCATTCTTGCCAAGTTTAACAAGAAATTTAATGTTTGTTTGTTGCTTTAATTCAGGCTCCAATATTCTCATGGTGGCACACAAAAACATGCAGCAATAATGAACACCACTCAGCAAGACACTGCTACATGTTAACATGAACACAACTGTGAGACACTGGTAAACCAAGGTTATGAAACCTTGCCGAGTTGTTTGTACAGAGCTGTCAACATAAGTGCACAGTGGCAAGATCGCAAACTTAATTGTCAGATCTTGTATCTGTGCACACAGACATCACTTTGCATCAGCACCTCTTTAACTGCTATGGCAAAATCTGTGTCCCTTTAGTGCATTTGTGTAAAATTCTCAGCACAGAGACATTACTATGACCAGGTGATATAAATTGATGATTCTCAACCTGGGTACTGTAGTCCTGTGCAGAAAGGGCTTAGAAATACTGCCTGGGGTCTATGAATCTATAGACATTGTGTCAGGCTAGAAGTAGGCCTCAATAGAGTTTTGTTAAGAAATGAATGAATATGTACATAAAGCATTACCAGTGAAATGACAGATGAAATATTTGGCACACATGGATACATTCTATTGTTTTACAAATAGATGCTGTTGTGATCAATAAAATGATAAAATAAAAATTAACTAAAAGATGTTATTGATTTAATAAAAGCCTCTTGCACCCCCAATTAAAGATCCTCAAGTAACAGCTACCAAAATACCTAATTCCTGGGGTTTTACATTTTTGATGTTAAACAATGCATCATCAAACTTGAAAAAGTTAGAGACCACCATATGGATTATAAATTTCCTAAAATCAAAAATATGTCTCTCAGCACACCTAATACAGTGCCTTGCATGTTCTTAAAATTATATAATGCATAGAATACAAAGTTGACAATAAATCATATTACGTGAGAATATTCACTTCCCCTACCATTTTAAATTTATGATTTAAAGCATCATCTTATTTTAAATATAACCTGCCCTCATACAAGTGTTGCATGTGCATTTTTACACATATTTATAAAGTGACCATTTTGTAGGATAAAAAAATAGAACATGACCAGCGTTCTAGAGCCTACACCCAATGTGACTTTCCCTGATCATAACCCTTCCTTTCTCCCAAAGGTAACTATTTTATATCTCTAATGATAATAATGTCATTACTTTTTAAGTAGTTTAGCCACTTATACATGTACCCCTAAACTAAGTAACTTAATTTTGCTTATTTTGAACTCTATTTAAATGGGATATATTCTTTTGTGCCTTGCTCTGTTGCTCAGTATTTTTTTGTTTGATGCGGTTGTGCATAGCTGCAGTTTGTGTCTTATTTTGTTTTGTTTTATTTTGTTTGTGTTATAATATTTAATTGTGTGTCTATGCTACAATTTATGCAATCTACTATAGATGGACATCTAAGTAGTTTTCAGTTTGGACTAACACAGTTTTAATAGAAGCAGTTCATTAACTTATATTTCACACGCATTTAGCATCTTATTTTGTGCTTCTATGTGCCCACCTATCCTCTTTACTATTATCCCCTTTTTGTCTTTTTTGGATTATTTTTTATTATTCTATTTTTTTCCTCTACTGGAATAGAATATATACCTGCTATTCCTTTTTTTAGTGGTTCTTTACATAATAATATTACATTTATACATATCAAACTCCAAAATTAACCAATACTTTGCCCCTCATAGACAATAGTAGAGCCTTAGAATAGTTTAACCCAATTTTCTTACCCACCAAGCTCAAATGTGTATTATAGTCATGTATTTGAATTTTTCTTTATTTTTAAACTCATAATGTAGCATTATTGTTTAGATATACTCATTTATTACTTTCTTTGCTCTCACTTCTCAGACCTTTCATCTAATATTATTTTCTTCTGCCTGTAGTATATTGTTTAGGATCTCCTTGCATGAGACTCTGGTTGTGTTAAACCCTGAGAGATTTTCTTAATTAAAAATATTTTCCTCCTCATATTAGAAAGAAAATATTAACTGGGTATAATATCTAGTTATTTTCAACACACTGAAAATATTCTGTCTTCCATTTGTGGGGCAAGAAGTCAGCTTTTGGTCCAACGATTGCTCTTTTAAAAGTAATATTTTATCTGTGTCTGCTTTTAAATTTTTTTCTCTGTCTTTAGTACTCCACAGTTTCACTAAAATTTGCCTATAATGAATTTATTATTACTTATCCTTCTTAAGACTGTTTATGCTTCTTGAAACTGTGTATTACTTTCTTTAGTTTTAAACAATTCTTAACTGTTATCTCTTTAAATATTGCTCATGGCCCTACTTCCTGGCTCCTTTTTCTGGAACTCCAGTTAAGTATGTGTTAGGCTTTCTTACTCTACCCTCCATTTCTCTCAACCTCTCTTTCATATTTTCCATCTTTTTGTCTCTGTGTGCTTCATTCTTGTTAATTTATTCAAATGTATCCCAGCTTATCAATTGTATCATCAGCTGTTTTTAATCTGTTGTTAAATCCATACATTGAGTTTTATCAGACTTTTTAAAATTTCTAGAAAGTCCATTTAGTTCTTCTTCAAATATATTAGGTCACTTTTCATAGTTTCTGTCCCCTAAAGATATTTTCAAACTTACCCTTCAATTTCTTTAAGAATGGGTACAATGAACATTATTCAGGTTATGGTTACACTAAAAGCCCAGACTTTGCCACTGCACAATATACCCATGCTAAACAAACAAACAAAAAATCTGCACTTTTACCTGTTAAGTTTATACAAAAAAGAAAAATATATAATCTAAAAGTAAAAATTAATAATAAATATGGTCTGTGTAGTTGTTTTATTATCTCTATTTGATAATTTCAGTATCTGAAGTTTGTGTGGGTCTGTTTGCCTCTGGTGAATCTAATTCATGGGGTTTTATTTCCTTAGATGCTTATTTTTGACTCTATACTGGTCATTGTTCTTGAAAAATTATGAATTCTTTGAGACTTACAGTGAGTATGTCTTTCCCCAGAGAGGATATGATATTGTTCCTTCCTGATGGCTAGGGATTTACCCGCCTAGTGTTACTTTAGTTCTTTAATTGACAGCATAGTTATATATATCTATGGGGTACAATGTGATATTTTTGATATATGTATACAATGTGGCATGATTAATCAAGTTTATTAATATATCCATTACCTCACTTGCCTATCATTTTTTATGATGAAACCCAAAGTGTTGAGATTTGAAATTTACTCAGCAATATATATTGCCTATAGTCACCCTTGTGTGCAAAAAAATCTCAAAATTTATTCCTCTTATACCTGAAACTTTGTACCTTTTCATTAACAACTCCCACTTTGCTGTCTTTCTGAAGCTTTGTACCTTTTGATCAGCAATACCCCATTCCCTTCCTCCCCCTACTCAATCTCAGTTGCTGGTAACCATTGATGTACTCTCTGCTTCTTTGTGTTCAAACTTATTGGATTCCACATATATGTGAGATCATGCAATATTTGTCTTTCTGTGCTTGCCTTATTTAACTTAGTACAATGTTCTTCAGAGTCATCCATGTTGTGCTAAATAATAGGATTTCCCCCCGTTTTTAAGACTGAATCTGATTCCATTGTGTGCACATGCCACATTTTCTTTATCCATTTATTCACTGATGGACATTTAGGTTGTTTCCATAACTTGACTATTATGAATAATGCTGCAAAGAATATGGGAATGCAAATATCTCTTCAATGTTTTTATTTTAGCACCTTTGAATATAATGGATTACTGGGTTGTATGGTTCTATTTTCAGTTTAGTGTTTTTTTTTTCCCTCCAAGAATCTGTCATATCATTTTCCGTAATGGCTATATTAATTTAATTCTCATCAACAATATATACAAGGTACCTTTCTCCAATCTTCTTCAACACTGTTGTCTTTCATCTTTTTGATAAAAGCTATCCTAATAGGTATGAGGTAATATCTCATTACGACTTTAATTTGTATTACCCTAATGATTAGTGATACTGAGAATTTTTATGTACCTGTTAAATTGTGTTATTCATTTTCTTTCTATTCAGTTGTTGAGTTTCATATATATTTTGGAATTAACCCCTTGTCAGATGGATGACTTGCAAATATTTTCTCCTATTCTGTAGGTTGTCTTTGCTGTGCAGAAACTTTTTAGTTTCATGCCATCTTATTTATCTATTTTTCATTTTGTTGTCTGTGTTTTCAAGAGTCTGAAACATTTTTTTTCTTTAGTTGAGGTTTCATTGTGTTGTCCAGGCTGGATGCAATGGTATGATCAAGGCTCACCACAGCCTTAACCTCTCAGGCTCAGGTTCCTTCCACTTCAGCCTCCCAAGTAGCTGGGACTACAGGCACATACCATCGTGCCTGGCTTATTTTTTTATTTTTTGTAGAGATGAGACTTTGCTATGTTGCCTAGACTGGTCTTAAACTCCTGGGCTCAAGCAATCCTCCCACCTCAATCACCCAAAGTGCTGAGATTACAGGCATGAGCTACCACACCCAGCCTAGTCTGGCACTACTTTAAACCAAATTTATGTCTTGGATATTTTGCTTTGGGCTGCAAAACTGTGTGAAGGCCAGTTACTTTGGAACTGATTTCTCTTCCCCCTCATTGCATATTCACATTCTCTTTTTTTTTTTTTTTTTGAGTCGGAGTCTCACTCGATCGCCCAGGCTGGAATGCAGTGGCACACTCACAGCCATCCCAACATCGACCTGCTGGGCTCCAGCGTTCCTTCTGCCTCAGCTTTCCAAGTAGCTGGAACTACAGGCGCACACTACCTCGCCCAGCTAATTTTTTATTTATTGTAGAGACGAGATCTCATCAAGTTGCCCCGGCTGGTCTTGAACCCTCAGGCTCAGGCAATCTACTCACCTTGGCCTCCCAAAGTGCTGGGATTACAGGCTGAGCATTCTTATCAGTACCGAGGCAACCTTCTCTGCAGTTCTTTGGGGAGCATGATGAGGACAGATTTGCTTTGGTCCATCCTTCTTCTGAAGATATAAATATTTGGCATTCCAACTTAATGTTTAGGCAGTCTCCCTTCAGATCTCACATTTTGGGTAAGCTCTGGGCTTTTATTTCTGTCCCCTTCACTCTATGATACATTAAAAGTAAAGGTCAAGTTTTTCTGGGTTGCCAATTATCCTTAAGATAAAAGTGCCTTTCATGCTCTGCCAATCTCTCTGAGTTTCTGTTTTCTCATAGGTTTTGGTATGGTAATTTTTCACAACACTGTCAGCACTTTAACTAATTTAAATAAGATTTAACAAACCATGTCTAGCATTTTTAGTTGTTTTCAAGGTTAGTTTGAATAACCTATTCACTGTAAGATATTTCAAGTATCAACACAAATTTCTTTCATCCCTGTGTAAGCCCTTTTGTAACGTCTGTCAATTTTCCCATCAAGAAGTGGAATCTATTTTTCCACCCCTTAAATTTGGGCTTGGCCATACAACTTGTTTTGGCCAATGGAATATAAGCAGAAGAAGTGAAAGTAGAGACTTGAAAACGACTTGTGCATTGGGACTTGCCTTCTCTTGGTTTTCTTAGGAACTCTGTGATCACTACCACGTAAACGGGCCTAAGCTAACTTGCTGGATATTAAGCTACTTCCATCACCCCTGCCAACAGATAACTATCATAAAATGTATGAATGATCTCAGCCAACACCATATGGAGAACAGAAAAGCCATCCCACCTGAACCCATCCCAATTGCTGACCCATAGGATTAGGAGCAAGTAAATTACTAATGTAAGTTGGTTAGTTTTAAGACGATTTGTTAGAGAGTAAAAGCTAACTGGTATGTCCTCCAGTGTCTGAAAAGGAACTTCTCAGTTGTAATTTTAGAAATGCTCAGTAAGTACCACATAAGAATTAAATCCACCGTAAGAAGAACATTTTAAGACCACCTAAAATCCTACTACCAGTAAATAACCACGTTGATGTTTTTATACATCTGTCTGAGTATATGCCAACTCCATAGTTGGCCAGAGCCCCATCTAGTCCCCATTGTCTTCCTCACTTGGAAGCCCAGACTCTGAGGCCATGCATAATATTTCATTCAAATGCTTCCCTCATCTATTTTGCCTGTTGGATTCTATAGTCATCTTACTTTGCATTCCTTAGGCTAAATGTTCATTTAATTAGTAAATAGAAATATAGCCAGCTATGGACATCCCAATCCCTCATTCTTCAGGCTGTTTCTTCCCCCTTGCTTTTCTTTTTGAAAGCTAAAATTTGGAGTTCCTTTCATCCATATTTGCATGAAAATTTTGGCTGTTGGGACACCCACATACTGATAAGACCTGTATCTTCTAGATAAAGGCCATCACCTTTTATGAAATCTTACAGATCAATATTATCCTTTATATAAGTCAAGAGAGCTGCATGTTGGGTACCTTCCCAAAATAAAACTGAAAGAGTAATTTTTTTAACTTTGATGTTTACTTCTTGTGATCTTTATTTAGTCCATTATACACTCCAGGTAATTCTGATAAAAGAAATCTGACTTTGACCCCCTGCTTGTTCTGCGACTATTGATGAATCAGAAGAATAGAGTTCTGCTTTGTAATTGTTACTATTTTAGAATTGAGAAAATATTTCTTAAGCCTCTATCTGGCATAGTGTTGGACAAGGCAACACAATCACCATAAAACAGTCCCCTTATCTCTGGATTTGAAATTGTGTATTGGATGTCAGAGAATAAAGAACTATTTTTCTTCTGCATTTATATATTCAATTTTAATCACACTATTACATTCTATAATAAGTACATGATTTGATTCATCTATTATTTTCTTATTCATTCAAGTTACTTCATCAGTGCGTATTTTGTCTTTCTGTACATGTGACTAGTGGTTGCTTAGCAGAGACCACAGTTCTAGGCCAATGATTTTCCCCAGATCTCTGTGAAAGATTAAAAGTGAGAGAAACTCGAGAGAAGGTCCTTGGCAGGAGACTATTGCAATAGTCTAGATTTGAAAGGTCACAGAGACTTAGGCCAGGCTCAGAGCAATGAGAGTGAAAAGAAAGATAAGCATTCATTACCTGGTTGAAGGACAATCAATTAGAAAAATGCTTGAAAGGTGGAAGCCAAGAAGAATTTTTTTAAGAACTGAAAGATCCTCAGCCAAAGTTGTTTTATAGAGTTAAAGTCTCCAAAAACAAAGAAAAAGCTTTGAAAGCCTGAGTGTAGGAAACAGATTGTTGCACTGTAAGTCTTTTCAGACATTTTAACATGTTTTATAAGCCTGGAGAAGGTTGGGAAGATGGCGGCCAAAGCAGTCAGACTTTGGGAGTCCTGGTGTGAGTGAGTGCGTATATAAGCCTGCAAGAGTGAGATAAGTTAGGCCACATTTCCCAACTTTGTCTGACTATGAAATTCCTTTGGGGGAACTGCTGTTAGAATCAATGTTCCAATGCTAAATGGAATGGAACACATTTTGAGGAGAAAAAAAAAAAAGTCAAGATGCTGAGGAGGTGATAGCCTGGATTCAGAGGAGGAGAGAATTTTCAGATAGTACTTAAGTGGCTCCAGAGAAAGTACTCTTGATATTTTAGTAGATGCCATTAGACAATACCCAGATGTCCCCTTCAAGATGAATAAACTCCCCAGCTTTTAGTAGTATTGCCAGCTGTCAGCTCACAGGCCATCTCCAGAAATTACCTTCAGTTGAAAGTAGTTGCCTTCACTTCATCAATAAGGGTAACTGATCTCAAACCAGATGAGGTGGTGATAGCATTCAGTAGAAACTATACTTTCAGTAACTAATATAATCATTCTATTTTCCAGTTTCAGTACATTATTCAATAAATTACATGAGATGTTCAACACATTTATTATCATTATCAAGTATTTATTATATATTGTATATAATTGTATGTATTATTCTTTTATATGACTGCCAGTGCAGTAAGTTTGTTTATATCAACATCACTACAGACGTATGAGGAATGCATTGCCGTATGACATTACACATTTTGAGGAAAAAAAAAAATACTAGGCTATTGAAATTTTTCAGCTCTATTTGTAATCAAACCATTATCACACATGCAGTATATGTTTTGTGTTTATAAGTATACACACACACAAAATCAGGGGTTATGGCATATATCTTGACTGGCTGGTCAGTGGTTTGGAAGGAGAAAGATTGGAAGGTGAATCCCCAGGAGAACTGAAAAAGAGGCATGTATATAGACCTTAGGGGAGTGGGCACTAAGTGCGGTGATATCAAGGGTACCTGCATAATGAACATTTGTATACCTAAATTGTACCGCACATCTTCAAAATAAAAAATTTTTTTAAAGAAATAAACCCCCACCCCCCAAAAAATTAAAAAGTATGGAGATTTTTGTATGACATGTTAATTTACACTGAAGAACATCTGCTGTGGAATTTTCACTAAACCACCAAGTGACAGCACGACTTGGCCAGCTCAGCACTTGCAAAATGGATTTGTGATGCAAGGAGCTGTGCTTTCAGGGCTAGAGGCTACACATGGACTCCTATTGTCCAGGCAGATATGACCATTGTCATTGTAAAATGTCTAATCTGCCAGCAACAGGGGACAAGACTAAGCCCCCTGTAATAGGGCAACATTCCTGGAGGCGACCAAATGGTCACTTTATGGAAAAATGATTAAATGGGACCACTTTGACGCTGGTATTTCATGTTGACAAAAATTGATGTATGTTCTTAGTATGGGTTTCCCTTTCCTGCCTGCCTTCCTTCAGCAAGCACCATCTGAGGGCATGGAATAACTGAAATCCCACATAACATGGCAATTGACCAAGGCATCTTCTTTATGGCAAAGGGTCCTGTATCATGAGATCCATTGGTCCTATTTCATGTTGCACTACCCAGAAGATGTTGACTTGATAGAGCAATGGAACAGCTCTTTGATGCTTTACATGTATGGACCTCCATCTTTTAGGGTCCAGTATATACCTTAAACCAATGACCATTATACGGTGCTGTGTCTCCAATATGTAGACTGCATGGGTCCAGAAACTAAGGAATGGCAGCAGAGTAGTCTCATTTACCACTCCCAGTTCTTCCATTTCCACAACTCTAGGCTCTGGGTAGCTAGAAGTTCTGATTAGCAAGATGTAAAATATTTCTACCAGGAGACAAGCAAAGGTCCTGTTGAACTTTAAGCTATGAATGCCACTCAGTCTCTTCAAGCTCCTTTTGCCAAAACCAGCGGGCAAGGTAAGGAGTCATGAACATGACACGAGTAATTTACCCTTACCATCATGAGGCAGGAGGACTGCCCTTAACAACAAGCAATAATTACAGTTTACCAGAGTAGCTTTGCACTTCAGCAGCTAAAGGGAATGGTAAGATTTCAATGGACCTGTTTCTTTACATGGAATATAGGTGCTTTGAGAAAAAAACTCTAAGTCTTATGCTTCATTTTTTATTAACACTTAATAGTTATACATAGATATGAGGGTACATTTGATATGTTGATACATGCATACTAAGTGTAATGACAAAATCAGGGAAACTGACATATTGATCAACCTAAATAATGATTCTTTGTGTTGAGAATATTTCAAATCTTCTCTTCTAGCTATTTGAAATACACAATTAATTGATTTTAACTATGGTCACCCTACTGTGTGTGCACAATTGAACACTAGCCCTTATTCCTTCTAACTGTATTTTTATACCCATTAACCAATCTCTCTCATCCTCCTCCTCCTTACACTTCCTCACCTGCAGCAACTGCCACTATACTGTTTTTCTCCATGAGATCAACTTTTTTTTTTTAAAGATGTGGGGTACAATTCAGGGTTAGGTATACAAATGTTCATTATGCAGGTACTCTTGCTGATGAGGTGTGCCTCTCCTTTCCCCAGGCAGATTCCCACTACTGAAAATCCTAATTCCCCTCCTAACGGTTTCCCCCTACTGCCAATACTTTTCTTATAGTATTGCAATAATTGTTCAAGGTCCACTTATGAGTGAGAACATGTGATCCTCAGTTCTTCGTTTCTGTGAAAGATTACTCAGTATTATAGACTCTAATTCCATTCATGATTTTGTTCTTCTTTGTGGCTGCATAATATTCGACTGTGTATATGTACCACAATTTTTTTGTCCAGTCCTCTTTTGATGGGCAGCACAATTGGTTCCATGTTCTTGCTACTGTGAATAATGCTGCGATAAACATATGTGTGTAGGTATCTTTTTTATAGAGTGATTTGAGTTCTTCCAGGTATACTCCTAGAGTGGGATTACAGGGTCTTATGGAAGGTCGATTTTTAGGTCTTTTAAGAATCACCACACTGTTTTCCACAGAGGCTGTACTAATTTACACTCCCACCAACAGACTAGAAGTGTTCCCTTTTTGCCACATCCTCTCCAGCATCTGTTGTTTTTTGAGTTATTGATGATGATACAGTGACTGGGGTTAGATAGTATCTCAGTGTAGTTTTAATTTGCATTTCTTTGATGACTAGTGAGGCTGAGCATTTTTTCATGTATCTGTTGGCGGCTCTTATGTCTTCTTTTGAGAAGTGTCTATTCATATCTTTTGCCCACTTTGTAATGGGGCTGTTTGTTTTTTTCTTTTCAGTATGTTTAAATTCTTGGTAGATCCTAGATGTTAGATCTTTGTCAGACATACAGTTGGCAGATATTTTTTTCCCATTCTGTGGGCTATCTCCCCGCTCTCTTGATGATTTCTTTGGCTTTGCAGAAGCTTGTCAGTTTGATGAGGTCCCACTTGTCTATCTTATCTCTTATGGCATGGGTACTTGGGGTTTTGATCAGGAATTGGTTGCCAGTTTCAATTTCCATATGGGTGTCTCTTGCATTTTCTAAGGATCTTATAGTTTGAGGTTTTAAATTTAGGTTCTTTGATCCATTTAGAATTGATTTTTGTGTATGGTGATAGCTAGGGATCTTGTTTTAATCTTCTGCACGTGGTCAGCCAGTTTTCCCAGCAACATTTATTGATTAAGTTCTCCTCTCCCCAGTCACTGGTGGGGGAGGCTTTGTCGAAGATAAGTTGGTTGAGAAATTGAGGTTTGGCTTGGAATCTCTATCCTGTTCCATTGGTCTGTATGCCTGTTCTTGTACCAATACCAGGTTGTTTTGATTATTGTAGCTTTATAATAGAGTTTATATTCTGGGAGTGTAATACCTCCTACTCTGCTTTTTTTTTTTCTGAGAACTGTTTTGGCGATTCGTGGTCATTTATGTTTCCATATGAATTCCTGTATTGTCATTTCCAGGTCTGGAAGAAAGCTGCTGGCAATTTAATGGGTATTGCATTAAATCTGTAGATTGCCTTGGGTAGGATGGACATCTCAACAATGTTGTTTCTTCCGATCCATGAACACAAAATATTTTTCCATTTGTTTGTGTCATCTTTGATTTATTTGAGCAGTGTTTTGTAGTTTTAATTGTAAAGGTCTTTCATATCCCTGGTGAGGAAGATGCAAAGGTATCTGATTTTATCGTGTGGCTATTGTGAGTGGGATTGTGCTTTTTATTTGGGTTTCTGTTTCTTTGTTGTTGGTGTATAGAAATGCGACTGTCTTTTGCACATTAATTGCTTACCCTTAGACTGCCAAGTTCCTTATCTGTGCAAGGAGGTTTTTGACAGATTCTCTTGGGTTTTCCAGGTATAGAATCATGTCATCTGTAAAGAGGGATAACTTGACTTCCTCTTTTTCCTATTTGGATATTGCTGATCTCCTTCTCTTGTCTGATTGCTCTGGCTAGGACTTCCAAATCTATGTTGAAAAGGAGGAGTGAGAGTGGGCATCCTTGTCTTGCTCCGGTTTTTAGGGGAAATGGTTCCAATTTCTGTCTGTTTAACAGTTTGACTGGGTTTCTCATAGATGGCTCTTACTATTTTGAGGTATGTTCCATCTATGCCTAGATGTTCGAGGGATTTTATCAGGAGGGTTGCTGGCTTTTATCAAAAGCTTTTTCCACATCTAATGATATAATCATGTGTTTTTTTGTTTTTATAACCGTGGATGTGTTTAGTTATGTTTATGGTTTTACGAATGTTGAACCAGCCCTGCATCCCAGGGGTGAAGCCTACTTGGTCATGGTGGAGGATTTTCGAGATGTGTTGTTGAATCTGATTTGCTAGGATCTTGTTGAGAATTTTAGCATCAATGTTCATCAAGGATATTGACCTGTAGTTCTCTTTCTTTGTTGGATATTTACCTGGTTTTGGTATCAGTGTGATGTTAACTTTGTAAAATTATTTGGGAAGAGTTCCATCTTTTTTGATTGCCTGGAATACTTTCAGTAGGATTGGTATCAGTTCCTCCTTGTATGTTTTGTAGAATTCTGCTGGAAAGCCATCTGGTCCGTGGCTTTTTTTGTAGATAATTTTCTAATGACATTGTCAATTTCCTGGATTGTTATTGGTCTGTTTAGGGTCTAGATTTCTTCTTGATTCTACTTTGGGGAGTTTGTGTGATGTCAGAAAGTCCTCTGTTTTCTTTAGGTTTTCAAGTTTGTTTCCATATAAGTGTACATAGCAGTCTCTGGTAATCTTTTATATTTCTTCGGGGTCAGTTGTGACTTGAACTTTTGCATTTCTATTGTGTTTATTTGGGCTTTTTCTCTCTTTTTCTTGGCCAATCTAGCTAGGGGATCATCAGTCTTGTTTATCCTTTCAAAGAACTAGCTTTTTGTTTCATTGATTTTTTTTGTATTATCTTTTTGTCTTCTATGTCCCTACTTTGGGCTTTTATTTTGGTGATCTGAATTCTTCTGCTGAAATTAGAGTTTTGATGGTCTTGCTTTTCCAGTTCCTTTAGGTGATTTGTTAGGCTGTTAACTTGTGATCTTTCAATTTTCTTCATTTGTGTTTGTAAAGATATGAATTCCCCTCTTAGTACTGTTTTCATGGTGCCCCAGAGGTTTTGGTAAGATGTTCCTTCATTTTCATTTGTTTCCATGTATCTTTTAATCTCTGTTTTGATTTCCATGTTGACCCAGGAGTTGTTTACCATCATGTTGTTTAGTGTCCACGTGTTTGTGGAATTTGGGGAAGCTTTGTTTGGGTTTATATTTATTTTTTATTCTACTGTGGTCTGAGAAGGTGCATGGCAGGATTTCAACCTTGTGAAATTTTTTTAGACTTGATTCATGTCTGAGGATGTGGTCGATCTTAGAGTATGTTCCATGTAGTGATGAGTAGAACGTATATTCCGTGGTTGTTGAGTGGAGTATTCTGTAGGTATCAATTAAGTCCATTTGATATAGTGTCATGTGGAGGTTCTGGATCTCCTTGTTGATTTTTTGTCTTTATGATCTGTCTAGAGTCATGAGTGGAATATTTAAGACTCCAGCTTTGATAATGTTAGAGTCAATATCTTTTTAAAGTTTACCTAGAAGCTGATTGATAAAAGTTGGTTCTCCTATTTTGGGCGCATATATGTTTAGGATGGATATTTCTTGTCGATGGATTGAAACTTTTATCATTGTGTAATGACCTTTCGTATCTTTTTAAAATTTTTGATAGCTTAAAGGGTATTTTGGCTGATATTAAGATTGTGACTCCTGCTCTCTTTTGTGTTTCATTCAACTGAAATTTTGTTTCGCATCCTCTTACTTTGAGTCTGTGAATGTCCTATCTGGTGAGATGAGTTTCTTGGAGACAATATATTGATGCCTCATGATATTTTATTCACTTTACCTTTCTATGTCTTTTCAGTGGTGCATTTAGTCTATTCACATTCAGGCTAATTATTGAAATGTAAGAGTTTATCCCTCTCATGAGGTTCTTATAGAGTTTGTTGTTGTTGTTGTTGTTGTTGTTTGTTTTCTTTCTTTTGATTTTTGGGTTGATTCGTGTGTGTTTTCAATCTTTTTCCTGCATTCTTGTGAAGGGCATTGTCATTCTTTTTTCCCTTCTTCTGTGCTTAATACTTCTTTTTTTGTTATAAAGATGTGAGGGTTAGGTATACAAATGTTGATTACAGCAAGTATCCTTATTGATGAGGTAAGCCCCTCCTTCCCCTAGCAGTTTCCCTCAACTGCCAATCCCACCACCCCTCCCCTGACAGTTTCCCACTACTACCAATCTCTTCAGTACAGTATTATAATAATTGTTCAAGGTCCACTTATGAGTGAGAACATATGGTACTCTGTTCTTTGTTTCTGTGATAGATCACTGAGTATGATCAACTCTAAATCCATCCAAGTTGCTGTGAGGTCAATATGTTCTTTTTTATAGCTGCATAATATTATATTGTGCATATGTACCACTTTTTTTTAATCCATTCCAGTTTCAATGGGCAACATGATTGGTTCCATGTTTTTGCTATTGTGAATAGAGCTGCAACAAACATACATGTGCAGGTATCTTTTTTTGTGGAATGATTCGAGTTCCTCCATGTATATTCCCAATAGGGAAATTGCTGGGTCATGTGGAAGGTCAATTTCCAGTTCTTTCAAAAATCACCACACTGTCTTTCGAAGAGGTTGCACTAGTTTGCATTGCCACCAGCAGCATAGAAGCATTCCTTTATCTCCACATCCTCGCAAGCATCTGTTGTTTGTTTTATTATTGATGGCCATTCTTACTGGGGTTAGGTGGCATCTTAATGTGGTTTTGATTTGCATTTCTCTGATGAAAAGTTAGGCTAAGCACTTTTTCATGTGTCTGTTGGCTGCCCATGTATCTTCTTTTGAGAAGTGTCTATTCATTTCTTTTGCCCACTTTTAATGCGGCTATTCAGTTTTTTTCCTTTCGGTGCATTTGAGCTACTTGTAGATTGTAGATGTTAGGCCTTTGTCAAATATACAATTGGCAAATATTTTTTCCCATTCTGTGGGCCATCTCCCTGCTCTCTTGATGGTTTCTTTTGCTTTGCAGAAGCTCATCAGTTTGATGAGGTACCACTTGTCTATCTTATTTCGTATGGTATGGGCATTTAGGGTTCTTAATAGGAACTGGCTGCCAGTTCCAATTTCCATAAGGGAGTCTCCTGCATTTTCTAAGATTCTTATAGTTTGAGGTTTTATGTTCAGATCTTTGATCCATTTAGAGTTAATTTTTGTGTATGATGATAGGTAGGGGTCTTGTTTCAATCTCCTGCGTGTGATCAACCAGTTTCCCCAGTACCATTTACTGAATAGGTTCTCCTCTCCCCAGTGGTTGTTATTGGAGACTTTGTCAAAGATGAGTTGGTTGAGAAATTGAGCCTTTGCTTCTGGAATCTCTATCCTGTTCCATTGGTCTATGTGCCTGTTCTTGTACCAATACCAGGCTGTTTTGATTAATGTAGTCTTATAGCAAAGTTTGAAGTCTGGAAATGTGATACCTCCTGTTTGTTTCTTTTGCAAAGGATTGTTTTGGCTATTTGTGGTTGTTTATGTTTCCATATGAATTTCTGTATTGTCATTTTCAGGTCTGAGAAGAATGATATTGGTAACTTAATGGGTATTGCATTGAATCTGTAGATTGCCTTTGGTAGGATGGACATTTTGACAATGTTGATTCTTCCTATCCATGAGCATGGAATATTTTTCTATGTGTTTGTGTCTTCTTGGATTTCTTTGAGCAGAGTTTTGTAGTTCTCATTGTAAAGGTCTTTCATTGCTTTGGTTAGGAAGTTTCAGAGGTATTTCTTTTTTTTGTGGCTATTGTGAATGGGATTATGCTTTTAATTTGAGTCTCTGCCTACTTGTTTTTGGTGTATAGGAATGCAATTGTCTTTTACACATTTATTTTGTACCCTGAGACTTTTCCAAAGTCCTATATCAGTGCAAGCAGGTTTTTGACAGTTTCTCTGGGATTTTCAAGTTATAGGATCATATCATCAGCAAAGAGGGATAACTTGACTTCCTCTTTTCCTATTTGGATACCCCTGA
>CAUYQG010048361.1:0-19871 GCA_963574415.1 Tarsius wallacei
TACAAATACCTTATATCAATTATACTTTCAAATATTCTGAATTAATGTAGAAAGTATATAAAAATAATCTCTCAGGAATTGAGAATCCTGAAAAGTGTCATTATTAAATAAATTGATATAAATTTTGTCACATCATAAAAACTCCCATAAGTGAATGCAAAGAACTATATGTAAAGCAATATCCAAAACAATACAGAAAAAAAACACACCAAAAAAATAGGTTGAGCATCTCTTGTGATAATGAGCCAAGAAAAATAATAAACAATTTAGTCTTAAATAGATGCAACTTTTTATCAAAAAGGGAACAGGGTCTTTATACAAAATGTCATTTAGCAGAATACTGTAGGTTCTATAAAATCCATTAAGAGGTAGCAGTATCCAGGAAAATGAATGCTAAATACTGCCATAATTACAAAAGTTAAGTGAAAAAGAAATAAAAGAAGAAAGCTCTCCTTATAAACCAAAAGTGAGTCTGCAAGGTCCCGAGAAGCAGAGGATGAGCACTGTTGCTTGTTTCTCTTGAAGTGTGAGCACAGCTGAGTACATTGAGGTTTGGCTGGAAGAACAGCCTTGGGATGAAGGCTGGCCTGGACTCACGTCCCTCCTTGCAACTTCCCAGTGTATGACTCTGAGTCACTTACTGAACCTTTCTCTGCCCCATATCTAAAATCTGGAGATGTTGAAAATACCTGCTTTGAAGCCAATTGGGAAAATTGCATGACAACTGTGATGTCACTAGCATGGTTCTGAGAACCTTTCCAAAAAATTTTAGTTTTCTACATGTACTTACCTTGGTTAAATAAAGAGAATGGTGACTGGTCTGATTTTTTAAAAAATGACTTGTCCTCTATCAGTGGCCTTTTCAGGGCACTTTACATGGACCTCGTGCCAATGCCTAGAAAGGCCTCTTTCTGTTCTCTTTTCAACATCACTAGCCCTACAGTTACATTTGTAGGCAATTTCTATCATTCAAAACATCTTTAGTCATCTTCCTTCCTTCCTTCCTTCTTTCCTAGTCTTTCTTTCTTTCTTTCTTCTTCTTTCTTTTTGAGTCAAGACCTCACTCTGTCACCCAGACTGGACTGCAGTGGCATGACCACAATGATCACAGCTCACGGCAGCTTCCACCTCTTGGGCTCAGGTAATTCTTTTGCCTCAGTCTCCCCAGTAGCTGGGAGTACAGGTGTGAACCATCATGCCCAGCTAATTTTTTTATTTTATTTTTTTGTAGAGATGATGCTTCATTATGTTCACCAGGCTGGTCTTAATCACCTGGGTTCAAGCAATCCACCCGTCTCAGCCTCCAGAAGTTCTGGGACTACAGGCATGAGTCACTGCACCTGGCCTTTGTTATCATTTATCTTTGTCTCTGAGTTGTTTTTTGGGAGTGGGAAGGATAGTTGGACTTCTTGTTTATTTCTCTGTTCACTAAGAATTCGGTTTCATTTTTTTTTTTACTAGATACCAATCAGGTGGGTGCTGATCTTTTACTTACCACCAAGGAAAGGTTGATTTTAGTCACAAGAGAAAACGGTTGTGGTATCTTCTATGAAACCCAAAAGAAAAGAAGCAAAGAATAGAGGCAGCAATACCACATGTTGGGTAATATCCTGTGTTTTGAAATAAACAAATTGAGTTTTAAAGATGAACTCTACTAACTACTAATATGGTGATCAGGGGAAGTCATTAGATTTCTGAGCACCAAGGCCCTCTGTAAAAGAAGGAAAATAATCCCAGCTCCACCTTACAAGAGCAGTTGTAAAGGTGAGACAAAATTTGGTACATGAAGTCCTTAGCATAAGACCTGACACATAGTACACCCTTGATAAATCATACCTGCTATTGTCACTCAGATTGAATATAGCATTATAAAAAAGGAGTATTTAGCCTTGCAAGTCTTATCTGTGTGACGTAGCATAGCTGGAAGCCAGGATGAGGACAGCGGAAACGTTTTATTTTTCTCTAGTGAATAAAAAGTTCTTTGATGAGATTTTCTTTGTTGGAATAGTCTTTGTCTTTCATGATATTTCATAAATAATGAAAACAGGGATGTCGTGTGGCAGTCAAAGCGACGCCACACAAATAGATGCCGTAGATACCAAATAGAGTCAACTCCTCCCATCTCCCTGCCTTCTGATATTTATTAAGCAATCACCATTTTCTAGACTTGCTGTTGCCTTTGTTTCTGTGTGGAGAGGAACATGAACCCAGTTGTTCTATCTCCAAAATCTGACTCTGCATCTTTTGTTTTGATTGCCACTCCCAAGATGAAACCCTTATCATCCATCAGTTGTCAGTCTTACTGCCTGCCCTAAGTAGTGTCCCTGCTTCAGCTTTGCCCTGTCCTCCAATCACTGACCTACCAACAGCCACAGCAATATAGTAAAAATATTTATTGGATTCAGTCACTCCCCCATCGACCCTGCAGGATAATATCCCAACCCTTTACTATAGCCTGTGTGACCAGGCCTCTGGCCATGTCTCCAGTCTCATAGCTGACATCACATTCCCATGCATTTGTCTCCTGCACATCAGCCTTCCCTAATCCCCTTTCTCCAAAGAACCAAGCTGCACCTACAGCCTGTTTTTCTCTCAGCCTAGACAGTGCTGCCACCTAATCTAGGAATGGTGACTGCTTCTCATCCCTAAGTTGGGTTTCAATGTCATCACCTCAGATAGGCCCCCTTGGACAACTCCTTTCTAGCACTGACCCATTTTCTCTCTATGTGGTTCCCTATCTTCTCATCAGAAGCACTAATCTCAATCTGCGAAGCCTCTTATTTTTATCATCTGTCTGTAAACCCAGGCAAGAGGGACCCTGCTGGTCACATTTTCAATTGTATTCTCTACAGGGGCACAGCACAGAATTGGACCTCCATAAATGCCTGTTAAGTAAATAAAGGATCAAATCATTTGCAAAAGTAGAAGGAAAAATGTCTCATATTTTCTTATAGTAAGAGTTAGTGAAAATGCAGTTTGTTAGTAAAAATGCAGTTCATGATAGTCTGGAGCACATGTAGCATATACATACTTGCTATTAGATACAAGCAACACATCACTGAACAGAGGTGCCTCTTCTGCCTCCTCCAACCTCTTTTGAGTTTTACAGGTCCATGGATCAGCAGCGTATGGTCAGCATCCTCTGGTGACGTGGTTTTCTCATTTTGAGTATTGTCCTCGAGGAAAGGGCTAGCACAGCACATTCAACACTATAGAACAAATAGTCAATGGTCAAATATATGAAAGCATTTTATGCCAAACTTTAAGGGTGACACAATACTAAAACTCATCCACATGGAAAGTATGAGAAGGAATATAGCCAGCTTGTAGAGGCAAACACCAGCTCCAGGTGACAGCTGGCAAGAAAAGGGGATCTCATGCCTATAGCTTCAAGGAAACAAAATTTTCACCCCCAAATTTGATGATCTCAGAATCAGATTCTTTCCCAGAGTCCCCAGTAAGGAATACAGCCCCGACAACACCCTGGTCAGCCTTATGGGACCCTGAGTAGAGGATCCAGGCAAGCCCACCTTCATATCTGAAGTACTAAACTGTAACATAATAAATTGTTGTTGCTAAGCCACTATGCTTGTAACAATATATTATAGATGCCTAAAAAAGAACACAGATTTTAATACCTGGAAAGTGGGGTGCTGAAAATGCAGATACAGCTTTGGAATCAGCAGTGAGTGGATACTCAAAGGATTTTCAGAAGCTAGATAAAAAAAAAACACTTGGACTGACTTCAACAGATTGTTAGTCAAAATATGGACATTTAAGATTCTGCTGGTAAGAACTCAGAAGGTACTGAGGAATATTATAGAGAAAATTTAACTTGCCTTGAAGAATATCTAAATCATCATAAACTGTTGATAGAAATATGTATTTTAAAGGCACTGTTGGTGAGGGCTCAGAAGAAATATGTTCCAGAGAAATGGAAGAAGGGAGAGCCTTGTTATAAGGTGGGTAAAAACAAATAACCCCCACTCAAAAAAAACAGTAAAATTGTTCCTTATAGTTTATGTGGAAAGCAGACTTTTTAAATGGCAAACTTGGATATTTAGGTGAAGAAAATGTTAAGCAAATAGTTGAAATGAGTGGCTTTTTCTATTGTTGCTTATAGTAAAATGTGAAAATAGCATGATAAATTGAGAGAATTGTTAAATAAGTGAGAATGAGAACTTGATAATCTGGGACATTCTAAGCCTATAGAGATACAAACCATGGCAAAAAATAATAGGATACTTTCTAAAACATGGCATAGAAATTTTTAAAAAGTAAGTGTATGGTTGTACAAACTGTTACTAAAAATTCATAAAGATTAAAGGATGACAGTAAAAAAAAAAAAAAGGTTCTTTGAGGAGATTAAGGATGTGGCTCATAGATCCCTTTAATATAACAAGAGGGACTCTTAAAAAGCTTAAGAACATTGTTCCTCAGCCATCTTGGCAGAAGACAAAAACACAAGAGATTATCTCAGAAAAATTGGTGGACCTGACTTTTAACTAATGAAATGAATACAAGTGACAGCCATAGGAGACTCATAAGGTTTTTAAGAATTTTATATCAGCAGAAACACTACCAGGTTGTATTGAAAAAGACAGAAAGAGACTAGAAGATGACTGTCAGACACGCAAATCTGCTGGCAGGAAAAAGATTGATAAAACTGCTCAGCTATAAACATCACTACTTTCCTTTAAAAGGTAAGGGTGACACATAAAGCACTGCCCAAAGTCTAGAGGGCAGAAACACAGGACCAGAAAGAGGAGCCAAAAGCCATAGAGAACTATGTGTGAAGTGTCCTTGGAGATATTCTTTTGAAGTTAATACTATAATATACAATATGCCTTACATACATGATATATGTCAAAAGACCTTTGAAAGATTTACAATCTGGCAAAATATCAATGATAATTATAATACACAACATCTAATAAGGAAAAGTAATATCTATTTGTAAGGTTATAATGAAAGAAAATAAAGTAAGCAGTCAAAGATATTCTAAAACTGTGAAGTTCTCCATAAATACCAAAACCTGAGCTTAACTACCTTGGAAAGTCATTTGCCCAGGAATTCCATGTATGGTAACATCAACCATAACCCCTAGGAAAATCGTATCATACAGAACTCTGTAAGACCTGTCTTGAATAGAATAAAATACTATCATTGCTTAAAATAATTTTACCTTGGGAAACTGCCAGGGGAGGGGGGAGGCTTACCTCATTAATAAGAGCACCTGCATAGTGAACATTTGTATACCTAACCCTGAATTGCAACCCAGATATTTAAAATTTAAAATTTTAAAAATATATTGTATCTATTTAGGAGTATGCTGGCCGTGGGTTTCTCATAGATGGCTTTTACTATTTTGAGGAATGTTCCCTGTATGCCTAGATGTTCAAGGGTTTTTATCAAGAAGGGGTGTTGGATTTTATCAAAAGCTTTTTCTGCATCTAAGTGTGTGGTGTTAGTCTGTTTACTTGTGATCTTTCTGTGTTTTTTAAAAAATACGTTGTGTGTAGAGTTATGAATTTCTCTCTTATTATTGCTTTCATAGCATCCCAGGTATGCTGGTAAGATATATCTTTGTTTTTATTTGTTTTCAGAAATCTTTTTTTTTTTTTTTTTTGAGTTGGAGTCTCACTCTGTCGCCCAGACTGGAGTGCAGTGGCTGCTACCAGCCACCGCAGCCTCGACCTGCTGGGCTCTGGCGATCCTTCCGCCTCAGCCTTCCAAGTAGCTGGAAATACAGGCGCGCGCTACCATGCCCAGCTAATTTTTTTGATTTATTGTAGATATGAGGTCTTGCTTGCCCAGGTGGGTCTCGAACCTGCGGGCTCAGGCAATCCACTCACTTCAGTCTCCCAAAGGCGCGGGATTACAGGCTGAGCCACCAAACCCGGCTTCTTTTCAGAAATCTTTAACTTTCTGTCTTGATTTTTTTTCATTGACCCAGAAGTTATTCAGTAGTGTGCTATTTAGTGTCCATGTCTTTGTGTGTTTGGGGGGGGGGATTGGTGGTGGTGATATTTATTTTTATTGCATTGTGGTCTGAGACAATGCATGGTATTATTTCAGTTTTATGGAATTTTTTTATGCTTGATTTATGCCCAAAGATGTGGCCAATCTTGGAGTATATTCCATGAGGTAAGGAGTAGAATGTATATTCCAAGGTTTTTGGATAGAGTGTTCTGTAGGGATCTATTAAGTTCATTTGGTCAAGCATCAAGTTGAAGTTCCAGATCTCCTTATTTATTGTTTGCTTCAATTATCTATCTAGGGTTGTTGATGGGATATTTAAGTCCCCAGTTATGACAGTGTTAGAGTCAATACCCTCTTTTAGTTTACTTAGTAGTTGCTTTATAAATCCTGGTGCTCCTGTGTTGGGTGCAGATATGTCTAGGATGGATATTTATTGTTTATGGAGTGTATATCTTTAAAATTTTTGATAGTTTAAAGGTTATTTTTTCTGATATTAAAATTGCAAATCCTGCCTTTTTTGTTTTCTGTCCGCCTGAAAGTTTATTTTCTATCCTCCAACTTTAAATCTGTGGGTGAACTTTGTAGTGAGAAGTGTTTAATGGAGGCAGCATATTGTTGGATCATGCTTTTTTAATCCAGTTTGCATTCTATGTCTTTTTAGTGGCACATTTAGTCCATTGACTTTCAGGCTGATTATTGAAATGTGAGAGTTTATCCCTGTCATGAGGCTCTTGTAAGGCTGTTTTGTTTTCTTTTAACTTTTGCATTGATATATGTGTGTGTGTTTTCAATTTTGCAAGGGTGTGTGTACTGTGTGTGTGCTATGTTTTCCTGTACTCTTGTAAGATGATTGGTCATTTTTTTTCTTCTGTGCTTAATACCTTCTCGAGCATCTCCTGTAGAGCTGATCTGGAAGCAGCTTAATCTCTTAGGAACTGGATGTCTGAGATGGATTTTACTTCTCTGTCACTGATGAAGCTGAGCTTGGCTGGTTAGGAAATTCTTGGTTGAAATTGTTTGTCACTGAGAACTTTGAAAACCAGACTCCAGTTCTAGTTTATAGTGTTTCTGCTGATAGGTCTGCTGTTATTCTGATTGGTCTTCCCTGGTAGGCAGTCTGACTTTTTCTCTTGTTGCCTTTAGGACTTTTTCTTTTATACCTACTTTGTGTAGGGCTAATTACTATATGTCTAAGAGTTGGTCTTCTCATTTGATGTCTTACAGGGGTTCTTTGAATCTATTGTGTTTGGATAATCACATATCTGGTGAGATAGGGAGTTTTCTTGGATAACCTCCTGGAATACTTGTTCCAAAGTGTTCTCCCTTTCTGCTTCTGGCATACTGGTCAGGTATAAGTTCAGCCTCTTGATATAATCACACATCTCTTGGAGGCTGTACTCTTTCTTTCTGAGTTTTCTTTCTGTGTTTTTAACAGATCAGGTTAGTTCCATATTTTGGTCTTCAAGCTCTGAGATTCTTTCTTCTGCTTGATTAATTTTGCTTTCCATGCTTGTCAGCTTGCTATTTATTTCCTGGATAAAAGTTTTTATGGCCAAAATCTCTGTTACAAGTTCTTTCAGTGTTCCATCTTGTCTTTCTTAAGTTTTATTCACTCTTTCTATCCACTCACTAATCTCTGTTGTATTCTGGGGTCAATCATTGGTGATTTCTATTGTTCGGGCTTTGAGGTCTGATTTTTCAGGCGTTGCCTCTTTGGTACTCTGGGGGTTACCTGTGTTCTTCCACTGATGTTTCCTCATCATGACAGATTTCTTTTTTTTTTAAATTCCATTATTCGGTGGCAATGGGAGGAGCTTTCACTTTTGTTGTTTGCTCAGTCCTCTACCCTTCCCTGAGCAAGGCCTCTGAATTTTTTCTATTTTGGAACAGGGCTTGGGGTGGGAAGCTGTGTTATCACTTGTAGTTTTATGAGGTGAATAAGGTGGAGGGTGAGGAGCTAGGATTCAGAAACTACTTGCAGGTCACAATGTTCACTGACTGGGGTGTGGGCACCCTGTGACCCACTCCTCACCACCACAGTATATGACAATGCAGTGGGTATGTATGTGTACCCCCTGAGTCCAAGATAAAGTAACAGCCACAAGGAGAACAGAGAAAAGTAGAATGAAAGAGAACCAACAAAATAAAAGAACATTAAACAAACACAACAGAAACACAAAAACAAAGAAACAAAACAACGAAAAACAAGAAAAAAAGGAAACCAAATAATGAATGAGAACATACACACACATGCACACAAAACAAAAGAAGAAAAAAACAAAGGGGGATTGCAAATCAAACCCTCACACACACACTGAGCAAAAACAAAAGAACAAATAATAAAAAAAGAAAACCCAAAAAATGAACACTCAAACACACATACACAAATCAAAAAATGAAAGAAGAAAAATAAAAATAAAGAAAAAGTTTCTGCCAGGCTTGGTGGCTCAGCCTATAATCCCGCATTTTGGGAGGCTGAGGTGAGTGGATTGCCTGAGCCTGCAGGTTCAAGACCCACCTGGGCAACTTGGCGAGACCTCATCTCTACAATAATTCAAAAAATTAGCCAGGCGTGGTAGCGCGTGCCTGTAGTTCCAGCTACTTGGAAAGGCTGAGGCGGAAGGATCGCCGGAGCCCAGCAGGTCGAGGCTGCAGTGGCCGGGAGCAGCCACTGCACTCCAGTCTGGGTGACAAAGTGAGACTCCAACTCAAAAAAAAAAAAAAAAAATTTCTGAGCACCAAGCACCTCTTGTGGCAAGTTCTACTCAGCTACTCACAGGTAAGTGTGACATCTCCTGCTAGGAGCTTATGGTTGAAGCTTGTTTACAATCTCCCCAGTATGTGGCCCATGGAGGGGAGGGGGGGGGTAGGGGGGTGGGGCATCAGTCCTCCCCTCCTGCCCTCTGTTTGGTCAGGGGGATCTCCTTCAGTGCAGAGGTGTGGGCTTGTCTCTTCCCCAGGTGCTGGTGGCAAGTACCCTAGCCAGACTTATTCCAGAGTACAGTCCCTTTTATCGTGGCTGCCATCCAGGCTCCACCTGGGTTCATCCCTCTCAGTCAGCCCCAACCACGTGGGTCTGATGTTTAGAGGATTACTGGTGGGGGTCAGCCCAGAACTCACTGCTGCCCTCCTCTTGCTGGGTCTTTCTCATCATTTTCTGGTCACACCCTTTGTCCTGCAGCTGGGTAAGGGTAGGAGGCAGGGCACCTGAGACTCCAGACTCATCCTGTCCTTCTGGAGTTTGTGCTTTCGGGATGTTCCCTCTGGGTTCATTGATCAACCTCAGAGTTATGAGTAGTTAACCCTCTGGTCCCAGAGAGCAGGTCTGTTGCTCACTGGTGGGCTTGCCAGAGCACGTCGCTGCCCACTTTTCAAGATGGGGTGGGGTGCATGTTCCACTTCTCCAATGGGACTCTGCCTCTGACTCCCTCACTGTGCTTCCTCCACAGCCCTCACTGCCAGTGTCTGTCCTGGGGCTGAGGTGGTGGGGCAGAGCCTAGCACTGAGTGGCAGTGCAATTGCTCCCGGCAGCTTCTTCTTGGGAAGAACTTTGTTGATTTTAGAAAATGACACTCAGTTTCTGTGTCATGGGAAGCACTAGGGTCCAAGCAGAGCAGCCATGGCACCAGCCACTTTACCAGGAAGTTCTACTGGCAGCCACTTGCTCTTGAGTCCCCTCAGTCAGCCACTTGCACACCCACTTACACACAGAAACACATGCAAATCCATTCATACCTCACTCACACAGGGACTCGCACAGTCCAACCAGCTCTACCGCCATCTTCCCCCAAACACCATATTATTTATTTTCATTAAATATCAGATATCATAGGCCCTTCAACAGCATGCTCAACAGATGATGAAACAACGAATCCTTCAGGGCCAATAAGAACAGGAAGTCCAGTGCATCCTTGAACACTATTTGGACCAACATCAATCTTTCCATGGCTCTTATACCAGCTCTAACAGAGTTTAAGGACAGACATGCTTTAAACAACAGGAGAGACTGAACAAGTGTTTGCAATTCCCCATTGCTTATCCTCTGCTTTGTCTTGGCCAAACTTTACTCAGAATTCTTTCTTTCTTACAAGCCTTGATCTCTCCTTGCCCTGATTCCCGAGCAAGTACAAAAAGGTGGAACAGCTGGAAATCAGCTGACCATATCGAAATGCCTTTTCTGTGAGATCCCCTTGCTTGTCCAGATTCTTGTCCAGCTATTCAGTTTGTCTGCTTGCCCATCCTAGACTCTATTATTTTTTAAAACAACTTATTTAGTGGGAATTTGAGATGCTCACATATTTTTGTTATCAGAGTATTGTCCCAAGTTCAGTACTTCTAATTAAAGTATCTCCCCATCAAAGACAGAATTTGTTTGTATTTGACACATCTTAAAACTCAGTATTTGTGGTGAGATTGGCCAGATCTGTAAAATAACCCTAAAAACTTTCAAGTTGAGTTTTTAAGAGTGGTTTAATGTAGATATGACCTTGTACTTGAATGGAAAAGAGAACAACACCAAGGCATCACCATCAGGTATTCAGCCATTAGAGGAACAGCTTTGCCACAGTATTTTGATTCTGCACAAGGCACTATTCAATAAGGCACTCAACTAAGTTACAGATCATACATATTCAAGGGAGGTTGGGATGTTCTGAGTGGTCTCTAATATTTGTAAAGTACTTAGAACAGGGATTTCTTTAGGATCCGTCTACCCAGGACCAACTAGCACAGAACGCAGGATCTGTGGATGTTAGCATTGGAGGATGAACCTTAGCTTGTGAAATACATTGACCATTTCCTCTTACTTCTGGGGTCAGTCTGGCTCCTTTTAGTCTTAAAGTGACTTCACTTGGATCAACATTCTTATAACCTATTCAAATCTTACTTTCCATGAATATGCAGTCAAAAAGTATTTCATTGTCCCCTACTTTGTGTTTTTAGTTATCTTTTAACTTGAACAATATGCTTTATCTTTCCAAGTAGATTTTAAATGCATTGAAGGTAGAAATGTTATCTTAGGCAGCAGCTTTTCTTCCCCACAGTGCCAGGCACCTAAGTATTTTAAAGGTATTTACAAGATATCTGTTGGCTTGAGTGGATTACTTGAGGGTTACTTGAGAAGAACACAATGTCAGAATTTCACCTAGGCTTCACTGTTAGAAGGCATGACACTGATAGACATAGAGATGAAGAAGAAAAAGCAGTAGGAAAACTGGTAAGTGGTGAGGGGACAAGGGAGGAA
Source organism: Tarsius wallacei (assembly GCA_963574415.1). Lineage (NCBI taxonomy): Eukaryota > Metazoa > Chordata > Mammalia > Primates > Tarsiidae > Tarsius > Tarsius wallacei. The sequence goes on from CAUYQG010048361.1 coordinate 11,225, forward strand.
GATAACTAAGGAATGGAGAAGAGGGTGGGTGGAGAAGAGATGGGAGAAGTTGAGTTGAATGACTTGGGAGCAAGTGTCCTTAAACAGCTGCTATATTAGGATAGATTATGCCCTCTTAAAGTTTGAATGGGACTTAAAATCTGTACACTGATTAGCTAAATTGGTCGTTCTTGATAATATTGGAAACATATATTGCCAAGACTAGACAAAGAAATTGTAGAGGATGTAAGATGTTACCAGAAATATTCCCTTGGAAGATCGATCCTACTTAGGCACCATCAGGTAGGATCATTATCAGAAGGCCAGAACATCACAGTACACATTATTTTGAAGCTAAAAGTTGTTAAACTTAATTTTAACTCTTTAATTTTATTCACTTGAATGTAAAAGAGTGCAGCTGTAAGTGGCCATGAAATGTTCCCTGCCTGAGTTTCTATTCTGTTATTATATATAAATTCCAGGTAAAGCCAATATCCAAAACTTATGCAAGGATTTTCTTCAGAGCGTGTGCTTAGACATTTTAAAAAATTTAAATTCACAGAAATAAGAAGTATGCATTGGTTGGAAGGGTAGAAATAGCTTATATTAATAACTTTTCAATGATGTCTTTGCTTTCCTGAAGTACTGTGAGGAATAAGAAGGCAATAGATATTTATATATCTGAGTGTATTTTTAGCAACTGAAACTTTAAAAAAAACCTCCCTGTTTAAACAATAGTAACATATCTAAAGAAACCTGAATTATAATATGGCCAAATTTTTTACCCACTTTTGTCTTCTGAATTTTACTTTTTCTTTAAAGTGTTATTCCTGAAATATTTAATTTTTTAAAAACTAAATGTTCAAATGTGAATTTGAACCTTTCAAATGTGAATTTGTACCTTTTCCCTTCACATCACTTCCAGTAACATAAAGAAGTAAATATTTATTGTATATGTTTATTTATGCTAATACTCATACAAATTTGTATGCCTTGTGGTATATATGAATTAAGAGTTGTCATTTTCAGTGAATTAATTTAATTTGTAAAATGTTCACCATATTCCTTTTAAAATTGGCATGCAACAAATCTCTCAGTGTTCCTCTACAGTTAGTCAACTTTAGATACTGGTACTCATAATTATATTAACAGCTGTGGTCATATCTTGAGCCCCTGCTCTGTACCTGTCAGGCACAGCATGAGATATTCTGCATGCATTGCCTCTTTCACTCATCACAGCAATTGCATGAGGTACATGTTGTTCCTCTCTTCACCTTTCTGATTGGAATCTCTGCTATGGAGTAGCCGTGGAACCTGGGGCAAGTTCCTTAACCTTTGTGGGCTTCGGTGTCCTCATCTGAGAAATAGGGATAATAACAATGCCTTCCCTTTAGGATTGTGGTGAAGACAGTTGAGTTAATATTTGCAAAGTACTTAGAGTAATGTGTGGCACATAATAAGCACTAAACCCGTGTTAAGTACATAAATGTGAAAAGATCATTTTATATCCAGTTGTTTACAAAGATTTATCCCTCTGGATAAAAAAAAGCATTTCAATGAGTTATAGGCACAGTGCTAAAAGGATCTCAGACCAACAAGGTAACTTATTTTTTGAGGGAAGACATTTCTGTATTAATTTGGTATGGATACCATAGCATCATATCACAGACTGGGTGGCTTAAACAAGAAAATTTACTTTCTCACAGTTTTGATGAGTATATGTCCAAGATCAAGGTAGCAGGAGGCATGGTTTCTCCTGAGGCCTTTATTCTTGCTTTGCAGATGCCTCCTTCTCACTATGTCCTCACATGGCCTTTTCTCTATGCACATAAATTCCTGTTATCTCTATGCATATTTCCGAATCTCCTCTTCCTATAAAGACATCAGTCAAACTAAAGTAGGGCTCACCCCAATAACCTCATTTTAATTTTTGATTTGATGACCTTTTGAAAAGCCCTATTTCCAAATGCAGTCATGTTTAGGGTACTGGGGTTTGGGGCTTCGACATAGGAATTTGGAAGTGACACAATTCAGTTCATAACAATTCTCCTAAGTTTCCTAGGCTGATCTTGAAAACAGAGTGATAGAATTTTAGAAAGTCTGGTCCAGATGAATCCAAACAGCTCATATTACAGATGTGGACACCTGTGTCTGGAAAAAGAAGAGCCTTGGCCAATAGTCATAGAACCTGTTGGTAAAAAATCCAGGGCGTCTGTCTTTCAGAAAGCCTATCTTCAACTAAGAACCTCAAAGAGGGCTTTAAATAAGTTTAGAAGAAAAATAGTCCAGTGAAAATAAAAAAGGGACAGAATCTGTTCATCTTAATGCCCTTGGCTAGGCAAGTAAGGCACTGTATTTATAATAATAAAAAAGTACTGGAGGTAACATCACTGACAAATGCTGGGTAGAAAACACCAGGGCTCTGTTGCTCCACAAAAACAACTGATGATCTAGAAAAATCTGTCAGAATCAAGTTTTACAGCACCCTGGTATCTAGTTAAAAACTTACAACAATCAAGGGGTGGCTTGCTGAAGAAAGAAGCTACTGTTTTGAGATTAGAAAGTGCCATTGCATTTCAACTTACCTTTTTACATCTTACTGTTCCCAGATCAGAAGCAAAGGTAAAGACAGCAGCCCACACTCCCCATGCAAGTTACCAGTGCCACAAGGAGCAATACAGACATTTAATCTCAAAGAATTAAAGATGTCCACCTCTACGGTAGTCCCTGATGAAATGGCAAAAGGGCTTGCCTGATATAGAGCAGTCCAAGGGTGGGAGAAGTTTCCCGGGTGGCATTGGTTGAAAGCATATAAGGGTACAAGTACTGGCTACAGCAGTCCAGGGCGTCAGAGAACAGTCATAGACAAACAGAAAAGCATAGGAAGTAAGAGGATATGAAAGGAGATACAGGGAGGAATGAGGATTTTTCAAACCTCTCCTATGCAACTTTTAACCAAGAATGCCACCCACATGCCCAAGGCCAGCATGCACAGAAAAGGCCTGAAAAGTGTCTAAGGTTTCACCTCTGGCTGATCTTCAGGTTCCACACAAGCAGAAAGTGAAGGCTTCCACAAAGTTGAAAATGGTCTTGCTAAGTACTGAAGGAGAGTACCACCACAGAGCCAATCTGCAAGGAATGGGATGCCTATTTTTCTTTTTTATCATTCTTCCTTTGGCTCCAAACATTTCAGGGAAACTCTGCTACAGCACTAACTGACAACTAAAATAAGCTATACTAACGTCAGGTAAAGGAGACCTGAAGAAAAAAATTATTACAATAATCAAAGAAGAACATTATATATTGATAAAACTGTTGTATGAGAAGATAAAACAAGTATAAACACATACATACTTAATTTTTTAAAAGCCCCAAAATATATGAAGCAACATTGATAGCAGTATAGGGAGAAATGGAAAGGTCTAAAATAATACTTGGAGATTTCCATACCCCACTTTCCATAAGTGATATTATAAAACAAGTAGACAGAGATCAACAAGGAGATAATGTACTTGAATAACATTATAGTTCAGATAGACCTAACAGACATATCTAAAACATTCCACCCAACAACAGAATACATATTTTTCCTCAAGTGCACACAGAAAATTATCTAGGACATACCAAGTACTATGCCAAAAAACAAGTCCCTATACATTTTAATAGGTGGAAATAGTACAAAAAATCTTTTCCAATGACAATGAAATAACATTAGGAATCAATAGCAGAAGGAAAATTTAAAAATTGACAAACAGAAGTAAGGAATACACTGTTAAACAACCAATGGGCAGAAGAAGATATTACCAGGAAAACTAGAAAATAATTAGAGATGAATTTAAATGAAAACACAAAATTCCAAACCTTATGAAATACAGTATAAGCAGTGATCAGAGGAAATTCCATATCTATAAACACATATATTTGATCCAGGAATTCCACTACTGGGTGTATATCCAAAAAAGCATAAATTGTTCTACCAAAAAAGATACCTGCATTTGTATGTTTATTGCAACACTATTCACAATACCAAAAACATGGAACCAACCTAGGTGCCCATCAATGCTAGACTGGATAAAGAAAATGTGGTACATGTACACCATGGAATACTACTTAGTCATAAAGAAGAATGAAAGCATGTTCCTTGCAGCAACATGGATGCAGCCAGAGGCCTTATTGAACTATCACAGAAATAGAAAACCGAATACTGCATATTCTCATTTATAAGTGGGAGCAAATACTGGGTACACACGGACATAAAAGTGGGAACAATAGATATTGGAGAAACTTAAAGTGGGGAGGGAGAGTAGAGGACAAGGTTTGAAAATCTATCTGTTGGGTACCATACTCACCATTTGGGTCACAGGTTAAATAGAAACTGAAACCTCAAAATCACACAGTATACCTATGTAACAAACCTGCAATGTATCTCTTATATCCAAAATAAAGATAAATATTAAAAAACACACAGAATAAATATCTGAAATCCATAGTCTAACTTTACAAAATTAGAAACTAGCAAAGAAGGAGAAACTAATCCCAAAGCTAGTAGAAGGAAGGAAATAATAATGAGTGAAGACAAACAAACTAGAGAATAGAAAAACACCATGAAAATCAGCAAAACTATAATTTAGTTCTATGAACACTGTAAACCAGAAAATTAGACAACAAAATGTACTGAAAATATTCCTACAAACATACAAAATACCAAAACTGACTCAACCATAATAGAAAATCTGCAGACTTATAACAAGTACGATATTTGACCATAGTACCAAGACCATTCTTGGTGTTTGTTTTTAGAAGGAAGTAGACCTTCCTACCATGGGGGACAAAACAGGGAAAGAGGTGGTGATGGGGAAGAATGGACCATGGTCTCTTATATTGCATTCCATGGTTCTGGACTCAGAATAGCTGAGCTGATATACACTTGGTTATGGTTTATTGCAGCTACAGAACACAGAGGAACATTAGCAAAGGAAAAAGGTATCACATGTAAGAGAACAGATGTTCACATTTCCAAATTTAGTTTTACTAAATTACATACTTTAGAAATTCCTGTTTAAACAATCATAACTGAAACTCAGATACTCATGTTGGCTCACACCTGTAATCCCAGCACTTAGGGAGGCTGAGGCGAGAGGATTGCTTGAGCTCAGGAGTTCAAGACCAGCCTAGGCAACATGGTAAGACCACATCTCTTAAAAAAAAAAAAAAAAGAGAACCTCAAATGCCAAAAGTTCCAAAAGTGGGTAAATTTTTAATCATATTTTTCTTAATGATTCTTTAGATTCATTGTTAATGGGTTTTGTTTTTGGGTTTTTTTGGGTTTTTTTGAGTTGGAGTCTCACTCTTATCACCCAGGCTGGAGTGCAGTGGCACACTCATGGCCACCGCAGCCTCCACTTGCTGGACTTAGGCGATCCTTCCACCTAAGCCTTCTAAGTAGCTGGAACTACAGATGCACACCACCACATCCGGTTAGTTTTTGTGATTTATTGTAGAGACGAGGTCTCACCAAGTTGCCCAGGCTGGTCTCGAACCCATGGGCTCAGGCAATAGTCTTGCCTTGGCCTCCCAAAGTGCTGTAATTACAGGCTGAGCATTGTTATTGTTACTGCTGCTAGTGAATCTTTATTGTCTTCTTATCCCTAACACTACCTCAGGAAAGCAAATCTGTCATAGAAATTATTAGTGTAAAGCATTCCCTACTCTTCTAACCAATTATGTAATTCTTAACTGTGTGATTTCAAATGAAAATTTTTCCCAAGATAAGCCCTATTTGAATAGGTTTGTTGATAATGAAATTTGAGAAAATTTATCAGGGCTTTACATGTACTTATGGAATAGAAACTGTCAGGGAATGTTTAAGGACACGAAACCCATTTATGATGGCCCTGCCCTTAAGACCTTATCATCTATCAAAAGCCCAGCCTCCTAATACCATGACATTGGGGGTTAAGATTTTAACATATTAATTTTGAAGGAGACACAAACATTTGGTCCACAGCACTGTGGTAGACCAGCATGCTGTAGCAGACAAGCAAATTTAGGAATGCACAATTTCTAGAGGCATATGTCTCCTCGTTGTACAGTTTTTCATGTGTATTAACAGACGTGAATATCTTTAGCTTCTCTATACCATATCAAAACAGGACACCAAACAGTATGAAGAATTAAAATTCAGGTTCAGTTATTAGTGTTTAAGTAGTTTACCTTACTTTGAAATGATGTAGATTTTTACTTTAGGCAGACATATCATTACATTAAACAAAGCTACCCATCATTTAAAGTTATTTCTCTATTATCTATCGTCACAGTACATACACATTAGGCTAGTATCACAATAGCAAAAACCTAAAAAGTTAAATGCATGGGTGTTTTGTTTTACAACTCATTATGCTGGATACATATGATATAAATGGATATCAGGGAACCCATCTTTACTGTATCTTTACTTATATATTTGTTATTAGTTTCAACTTCTAATTTGTATAACTTTAAACATCCAGTAGAAATAATGTTAGCTCAATTAGTAAAACCATGTAGAATAAATGTATATGCCCATATTATACTTAGAACTGAAGGCTCAGAAGACATAGCTGTTTTAATCAAACTATGAACATCAAACTAATTTTATTTTCCACATATATACAAAAGTCACAAGAAGTTGAAAAGCAGTTGGGTTTGTTTCTATGTTTCTGGAAGTTCTAGGAATACTCCATTTATTTAAGTGTTTGCTATCTTTAAGCCTATTTGAATAGTGCTCCTTTAAGGACTTTTATAAGTTCATTAGTTAATACCATTCAGATGTGAACAAAAATCACACATACATAACATGCATTCATACATAAACACAGACAGATGTAAACAGAGATCTTATAGCTCTCATTCTAAACTTTTAGCAATGAATCAGTAATACAAAAATCATTGGTTCTTATCAACTATATATTTTTATCTGAATTATATTTCGGACAAAAATGGAACAAGTTAAGGTTGCTGCTCAATAAGTGCTAAAGCTTTTTTTAAAAATCAGTATTTGTAGAGAAGACTTTTACAATTTTTTTTCACACAAATATGTAATCTTATGGAGACTTTATACTACATTTTAGGCTAGAGATCAAGGAGTCAGCAGCCACTTGAATGTCTCCAAAACACATCTGAGTGGATAAAATATTCAAACTGTTTCTAATTAGCCTTTTTCCTTTTAGTTTCAAGTAGTTGCTTTGGGAGACCCCGAGTGCCTTGAGAGTCCCCAGTGGAGGCAAGAGACCTAAAGTTAAAAGTGGCTGTGGGAAGCTGAGGAGCTGAAGTAGGAAGGGAAATGTGGCAGGAGTGCACAGGGGTTAGAAGAGGTAGGAGTTTGTAATGGACTTATTAAAGCATTCAAGGCGACTGAACGGAGGATAAAAGGTGGTAAGAGGAGGAAGGAAGAGAGAATCCAGTGGGAATAAAGAGGTCTTATATTTCACAGTTTGGGGAAATCTTAGTTTTTCTAAAATCACCAATGAAGTTCCAAACTACATTTATCAAAATCTTGCCAACAGGAAGGAAGTGGACAGAGTTAATGGACAGATAGCCATGGGTAGTTCAACAGGTGTGTTTCAGTAGATTGAGAAGTTCTCATGGGAGAAAGAGGATCAAATAGCAAAAACAGAGAGAGGCCTACAAAAATCAAGGAAAAAAATTTTCCAGCCCAAGGAGTCAGAGAATAGTCCTCATTCAAAACAGAAACCCAGGAAGAAGAACTTCCAGTCCAGGAAGACAGAGATTAATCCTCTCTCAAGACAGAGAATGAGGAAGATCTTCCAGCCTAGGAGGTTCCTTTCAGAACAATCCTGGGACTATAACCAAGTTTCAAAGAGAATACAAAGAATCTTTGGAATCAAATCTGTTCTTACCAACTTTAACAGAAGTCTGTCTGGAGCAATATTTCAAAAGTTATATTCACCAATGGATCCCAAATCAACCAGTCAGGAGTGATGAAAAGGGCTTCAGAGGTGCACACTTGGGGTCCTTGGTGAGAGGTCCAGGAGTCCAGTGATGACTGATCTTATGCAAGTCACCGCATAATTTACTGCTAAAATAAAAATTTGCAAACTAGTTAAAGATGGTAAGGAAGACTATTCAAGGGGCAACTATAGAGACAGGTATAGGAACCACTGTAATGGGGTCTTGAGGTGGGGAAAAGAGAGTGATATCAACTCGAATACAGAATGGGCAAGTAGGAATTTATAGTCAAGGAGCAGGATGGGCATCACTGGATGGAAATTTACTAAGAAGAATATCAGTGGTAAGAGAGGGTTTTTGTTAAACTCTCCTAATGGAATTTTTGCTGAAGACAGACCAGGGTGATCAGACATCACCAGGGGATAAAATACCAGATCAGATATGGAGAGTGATCGGACATGGAAGAAGGCTAAACTGACGGATCCTTGCCCAAACTGGACAAAGAAGCGACAAATTTGGAAATCCAAAAGTCCAGGCATAGTTGACAAAGAGCTCAGGGAAGCGTGAGTAAAATTTGGTCAAGAAGACAATCTTTGCCAGAACTAGAACTCTAGGGTGAATAAAATAAGGCTCCTCCCTTCTATGAGCTCAGTCTTGTGGGGAATAAGAATATGCTCTCCATGGAAGGTCAATTTTTAGATCTTTTAGGAATTGCCACACT
>CAUYQG010048364.1:0-57284 GCA_963574415.1 Tarsius wallacei
ATTTCTGGATTCTTTTTTTTTTTTCTTTTTGAGTTGGAGTCTCACTCTGTCACCTAGGCTGGAGTGCAATGGCACACTCACAGCCACCCCAGTGTCAACCTGCTAGGTTCCAGTGATCCTTCTGCCTCAGCTTTCCAAGTATCTGGAACTACAGGCATGCGTCACCATACCCAGCTAATTTTTTATTTATTATAGAAATGATGTCTCACCATGTTGCCCAGGTTAGTCTCGAACCTACAGGCTCAGAAAATCCTCTTGTCTCGGCCTCCCAGAGTGCTGGGATTATAGGCTTGAGCCACTGCGTCTGGCCTATTTCTGGATCCTTTATTCTGTTTCATTGGTCCAAGTGTCTGGTCTTGTACCAGTGCCATGCTGTTTTGGTAACTGCACCCCTGTAGTATAATTTGAAGTCAGATTATATGATGCCTCCACCTTTGTTCTTTTTGCTTGGGACTGCTTTAACTATTATGGCTTTTTTTTTTTTGATTCCTTATAAATTTTAGGTTATTTTTTTCTATTTCTGTGAAAAATGACATTGGTGGTTTGATAGGGATTGTATTGAATCTGTAGATTACTTTGGGTAATGTGGTCATTTTAACAATATTGATTCTTCCAATCCATGAGAATGGGATGTTTCTCCATTTGTTTGTGTGCTCTACAATTTCTCTCATCAGTGTTTTGTAGTTCTCTTTGCAGAGATCTTTCACCTCTTTGGTTAAATGTATTCCTGTGTCTTTTAGCTTTCTTGACTGCTATTGTAAATGGAAATGAGTTCTTGATTGATTCCCAGCTATGTCACTATTGGTGTATAGTAGTACTACTAATTTATGTGTGTTGATTTTGTATCCTAAATTCATTTATCAAGTCCAGGAGCCTTTTGGAGGAGTTTTTAGGATTCTCTAGGTATAAGATCATATTGTACAATCATAGAGAGTTTGTTTGATTTCTTCTTTTCTTGTTTGGATACCCTTTATTTCTTTCTCTTGCTTGATTACTCTGGCTGGAACTTCCAGTACTATGTTGAATAGGAGTGATAAAAGTGGGCATCCTTGCCTTGTTTCAGTTCTGAGAGGCAATGCATTCAACTTTTCTTCATTTAGGATGACTTTGGCTGTGGGTTTGTCATGTATGGCTTTTATGACTTTGAGGAGTATTCCCTCTATTTCTATTTTGCTGAAGGTTTTTATCATGAAGGGTCGCTTTTTCTGCATCTGTTGAAATGATCATATAATTTTTGTTTTAAATTCTGTTTATGTAGTGGATCACATTTATTGACTTACATATGTTGAACCACTCTTGCATCTCTGGGATAAAATCCACTTGGTTGTGGTGGATAACTTTTTTATGTGCTATTGAATTCGGTTTGCTAATATTTTGTTGAGGATTGTTGCATCTATATTTATAAGAGATGTTGGTCTGTAGTTTTCTTTTTTGTTGTGTCTTTTCCTGGCTTTTGTGTCAGAGTGATCCTGGCTTTGTAGAATGAGTTAGGGAGAATTACCTCCTCTTCAATCTTTTTTTTTTTTTTGAGTTGGAGTCTCATTGTCGCCCAGACTGGAGTGCAGTGGCCGCTCCCGGCCACCGCAGCCTCGACCCGCTGGGCTCCGGTTATCCTTCCTCCTCAGCCTTCCAAGTAGCTGGAACTACAGGCGCACGCTACCATGCCCAGTTAATTTTTGATTTATTGTAGAGATGAGGTCTCGCCACGTTGCCCAGGCGGGTCTTGAGCCCGTGGGTTCAGACAATCCACTCACCTCAGCCTCCCAAGGCGTGGGATTACAGGCTGAGCCACCGAGCCCAGCTTCTCCTCTTCAGTCAATGGAATAGTTTCAGTAAACCTGGTACCAGTTCTTCTTTGAAGGTCTGGCAGAACTCAACTGTGAGTTCATCAGGTCTTGGATTTTTGTTGTTGTTGTTGTTGTTGTTGTTGGGAGAATTTTAATTACTGTTTCAATCTTGCTATTCATTATTGGTTTGTTCAGGGTTTCTATTTCTTCCTGATTCAAGATTGAGTGGTTGAATGTTTCCAAGAATGTGTCCATTTCCTCTAGATTATCTAGTTTGTTTACACAGAGGTGTTCATAATAGTCTCGGATGATCGTTTGAATTTTATATCAGTTTAATGTCTTCATTTTCATCTCTGATTGAGGGCATTTGAATCTTCTCTCTTTGTTTCTTAATTAATCTAGCTAGAGTTCTATCAATTTTGTTTATCTTTCAAAGAATCAACTTTTTGTTTCATTGATCCCTTGTATTTTTTACTTTCAATTTTATTTACTCCAGTTCTAGTTTTTGGTATGACTTCTTCTGCTAGCTTTGGGTTTGGTTGTTTGTGTTTTTCTAGTTACTTGAGGTATGACATTAATTAGGTTATCAATATGCAATCTGTAAGTCTTATAATGTAGACCATAAGCACTATAAATGCTCCCCCAAGCACAGCTTTGGCTGTGTCCCAGAGGTCTTGATAATTTGCTTCATTGTTGTCATTCGTTTCAAGGAATTTTAAAATTTCCATCTTGATTTCATGGGTAGATTGTTTAACTATCATGTTTTTGTTTGGTTTTGTGAGTTATTTTTTAAGTTAATTTCTAGTTTAATTCCACTGTGGTCTGAGAAGTTGCTTGTTATGATTTTGATATTTTTGAATTGATGAAGATTGGTTTGTGGCTTATCATATGGTCTATCTTGAAGAATTTTCCATGTGCCGATGAGAAAAATGTATAGTCTATAGTTTGGGGATGGAATGTTCCATAGATGTCTGTTAGTTCCATTTTCTTTAGGGTCCAGTTTACTTCCAGTGTTTGTTTGTTGACTTTCTGCTTTAATGATCTGCCTACTGCTATCAACGGAGTGCTGAAATCTCCCACTATTGCTGTATTGCTGTCTATTTCTTTTTTCAATCCAGCAGAATTTGTTTTATAAAGCTGGGGCTCTGGTGTTAAGTGCTTATATATTTAAAATTGCTTTGTCTTCTTGTTGAATTGATCTCTTTATCATTATATAATAACCATCTTTGACTTTTTTACTGTTGTTAATTTAAAGTCTGTTTTATCTCATGTGGAAATGGCTACTTCTACTCGGTTTTTCATTTCCATTTGCATGGAACAATTTTCCCCACCCTTTTACCTAGAGTCTATAGAAGTCTTTATGTGTTAAGTGTATCTCTTAAAGGCAGAAGATATTTGGGTTTTTTTTAATCCATTCTGCCAGTCATATATTTTTAGTGGGACATTGACACTATTTACATTTAGAGTTAATAATAATATGCAAGATATTATTTCATTTATCATATTCGTTTTTATCTGGTTGCTTTATTTATTTTTCTTTATTGTGTTGGTCTTCCATAAGGCCTGTGAGCTTTATGGTTTCCAGCATTTTTCTACTAGTGTATTTTGAACTTTTGTTTCAATATTTAGACACTTTTGAGAACTTCTTGTAGAGTCAGTATAATGGTGACGAATTCCCTCAGAGTTTACTTATCTGAACAAAGCTTCATTTATCCTTCATTTATGAAAATTAGTTTTGTGGGACATGAAATCCTTGGCTGACATTATTCTGCTTGAAGAAATTAAAGATGGAGCCTCAATTCCTTCTGACTTGTAGAATTTCTTCTGAGAAGTCTGCTGTTAGTCTGATAGGCTTACCTTTGTAAGCTATTTGATGCTTTTTGTCTCACTGCTCTTAAAATTCTTTCCTTCACATTAACTTTGCATAACGGGGTGATTATATGCCTTAGGGATGACCTTTTCTCAATGAACTTTCTGGGGGATTCTTTGGGCTTCTTGTATCTGGATGTTTAGATCTCTGGCAATGCCAAAGAAGTTTTTCTTCATTATTCCCCCAAATAGGTTTTCCAAACCTCTTGCTTATTCTTTTTCCTCAGGAACACCTATAATTATTAGATGTGGATGTTTTGCATAATCCCACATTTCTTGGAGACTTTGTTCCATTCTCTTGATTCTTTTATATTGTTGTCTGACTGGGTTAATTTGAAAGTCTTGTTTTCAAGTCCTGAGATCCTTTCTGTTAAAACTTTCCACTGTGTTTTGGACTTCCCTAAATAATTCTTTTATTTCCAAAATTTCAGTTTGGTTTTTAAGATGTCTATCTCTTTGGAGCATTTTCATTCATATCCTGAATAATTTTTAAAATTTATTTATGTGAGTTTTCTACTTTCTCCTGAAGCTCATTGAGAAATTTTATAATTTTTTTTAAAATTCTACGTCTAAAATCTCAAAGATTTCATTTTTGCTAGGTTCATTGCTAAGAATTAGTGTGGTCTTTTGGGGTGTTGAAGAACTCTATTTTGCATATTGTCAGAATCATTTTTCTGGTTCCTTCTCATTATTTCTATTTCTCCGTATTTAGGGTTGGCAGGAGTTTTTGCAGGCACTGTAGGATTCCCTTGGCTATATATAGCTTTTGTGTGGTGAGTTCCTCAATTTCCAGTTGTGGAAGTTCTGTTCTAGGTACCTGAACTGACTCACAGCATCCTAAGTGGCTGGAGTGACTTGGAAAGTGGTGTTAGCTGGGGTCTGAGATCAAGCCTTCCCCAAAGATGAGATATTATATCAGATGTGATGGGCTATGCTGTTGACTTCCAGGCAGGAGGTGGTGTTTGTGGGAGGAAGCCAGCTGCAATGATGGTTGTGGGCTTTCTGTCTGGCCTGTGTTGCTCCAATAAAGTACCCAGCCAACAGTGGTGGAGGGCAGAGCTGTGGGTATTACCCAAGTTCTCTGCCTGTTTTGAGCCTTCAAGGGAAGTATAGGGAAAAGGGGCTGAAGCACTCCACCTGCATACACTCTTGGTTACCCCAGTGGGGATTAGGAGGGAGTCCCAGGCCCCTGGGGTAGCTGTTGGGCAGGTCACAGAAGATTTTACACAGGGAGTGAGGGGTTGTCATGGCAACGAGTCCCAGCCAGCTTCCTACCTTAGCCTCAGATAGTTTGTAAATGTCAAAGTGCAGTTGGCCTCAGACCAACTGCCCCAGCTAGAAACTCTCTGCCTGGAGGAGTTGAGAAAGCAGCTCCCCACAAAGGTTGAGTTCCTGGGATATGGTGGCTGGAGCTGCTCATGGATTGCTATTTTCCTTCATGAATCCACATGGGTTTTGGCAGAGCATGGCTGTGGCTAAGGCAATCTCCCATGAGAGACTGGAGTCCTGGAAGGCTCAGGGGCCCTCCAAGTCTGCAGCAGGAGCACAGATCTCCTGAATTCCCTTCACTCATCTTCCCCACTGTGTCTGGAGCCTGTTGGTGATCTGTGCCATGATCCAGAGGACGGTCTGGCAAGTTCCAGGCCAGGTCACTTGATTTTCCTCTTCTCTGCACTATGTGATTATTATCCCTTCTTTGATGAGTCATGGGGCATGCTGCTGGTCCTGTTCCTCTCTGGGTGCTGATGAAACTCTATCTTAATTTACTCCATAAGAGAAACACATTCTAGCTGCCTCATGTCAGCCATATTAATCCTCTAATCTCTTTTTATTTTCATTTGACATATATTATGTCCCTACTCTGTGCCAGGCACAATGGGTCTTCCTTAAACTATGCACATCTGTCTGTGTCCAGTAAAAGGTCCAATATTCTAGTGACAGTTTGCCTGGTCTCAAGGGGCTCTGCCATCAGCCTCCTATACTGAGAGAGACATATGTCAAACTCCAAGAAAAAGTTGTGACTTGCATGGGAGGTCATCCCGAAAGGGAAACACACCCAGCAATTACATCCTCTGGTGTTCAGGTTCATGAAGAAATGATAAGCCAAGATAAGCTATAGTAAAGTGCCAAGTGGTGTGTTGGAGCCCTGTGGTCTCCAATGTGGGACATGTATTCCCCTGGTAGAGGACTAGTAATCTAGAGAGTCAGGATACAACAGGACACATGTTAAGTTTACAGATAATTGACTACATATGCTCAAATATGTCATCACAAATGGCATGAGAGACCCACAAAGTGTATATTTACACCATGAGTCAGCCATGAGACCGATGTGAATGTCATCCATAAATCCACCTCAGAGGAAGCCGAACTTTGAATAATGGATAGGATGTCAATAACTGGGAAAAAAGCAGAGAAGTTGTTCAGTCACAATTAGTCATAGGTCTATATGTTTCTTGAGCAGCTGGTCTGTGCTCAGCTCTACTCAGGACTCTGAGGAATAGAGGAAGATAAATACAAATTTGATAAGGTAGCCCAGACATGGGGAAAATTCAGGTCATGCTGCAGGACAGTGTGTAGTAAAACATGTGTCTGTGGTGCAGTGAGCACCCTAGTAGTCTGGAAGTAGAACTCTGTTTGGATCAGATGGACAAGATGTCATGGATCAGGGGCTGCCCTGTAGAGGATAAAAAGCTGAGCAAGGCTAGGAAAGGTAAGTAGAATGTGGATGGGAAGAAGAAAGAGCACTCCAGGTAGAGAAAGCAACATAAGTAGAGGCCTGGTGATGGAAAAGACAAAACAGAGAATGGAGGTACAGTACCAAAAGGCAGTGCCCATCTGGATTCCTTCAATCAGCAATGACTTATGGAGCCCCTACTTACTGGGCACTATAGACATGCAGTGAGGACAGCTCAGACCTGGCCTTTATGGAGCTCATAGAAATGGACAAGACATTGAACAAGAATTAGAATTGTGAGGAGATCTGGGGAGAAGAGATGCAGAACATCATGAGCTTCTGAAGGGGTCCAGCTTGGACTAGGAGATAGCAAGAGTCTGGAGGAGTTGGGGCAGACTGGTGGTGTTGATAAAGGGTTTGGCAAGTAGGATTATGTCAGATAAGGCGGGTCTTGAAAGCCAAGGAGAGGCAACTGCTGCTTATTCCCCATGCATTTCACATGGTGGAGCCAGCACATCTGTGGGGACATGACTTAGTGCTAGTGAGGCCCCAGGAAGATCTACATAATGACAGATTGCAGGATGGATTCGGACAGAAAGGAAATGGAAGCAAGGGAGCTTGCCGAGAGAATTGGGGAGATGCTGAGAGAATTTCAGAGAGACATTGCACATCCTGTGTGATTGATCGGGCTCTGGGCCACAGGGAGGATAGACGCATCCAAGCAGTTGATTTCTTAAGCTTACACCACAGCTGCCATAGACCAGCCTAGTTGTCATTGCTGACATTCTTCCAAGGAAGAGCTTTAGGTTCCAGTCGGGGAAAAATACATATATACATTTTAATAGAAAGCAAATATAAGACAATGCTATCATTTTTTAAATTTAATTGCGTTGTCTACATATTCATATCAAGATATTACCAGCTTTTTCTTTTTCTGTTCTCCTTGCTTGCTTTTTAAACGTTTTAGCTTTCTTGTGTGAGTCTGATTGTCACACTCAAAGTATTTACAATGAACCCTCAAACTAGAAGCAGTTAGGATCTTGCCCAGTTAGGGAAGTGAGGCCCAGCAGCACAGAGAAGGAAATGAAGAAACCGGGTTGGGTCTCAAGCTGCCCGGTAATGAGACAACAACCCCAGGCCATTTGGTTGCATTTATTTTTGTCAGACCTTTAGAAAAAGCATGTGTTTTTAGGTCACTGTTTCCAGGGCTCTTGGTTACAGGGAACATCTGGGATGTGTGAATAAGTCATCTTCAGTAAAACAAAGTAGAGCTCAAGTAAGACCCTGTGTGCAAATGGCGAGCGGCTGTTGGGTCCATGCCAGTTGGCTGCTATGTGCAGAGATTCCAGTCCATTCACCAAGGTCTTGCTGAGAAGCCTGCACCGGGTGGCAGGCGCCTTGTGCTCTGAAGGATTTGTTCCTACATGACTTGGAAACAGTTTGTCCCCGTTAGCTCAGTTCGTCTGTGACTGGTGCCAGGAAGGCTGAGGTTGCAGGTTTGATTCAGGAATGGGTCAATTAGCTTTGCACAGAGGAAAACTTTGTTCCTCTTCACTAACTGCACTCCAGCCTAGCCGGCATCCGTCAAGTGGGAGCCAAGTGACAATAGTGGTGTTCTTTCTGAGAAAACCAACAGTGAGTTCATCTACTCTGTACTGTGGGTCAAGAATGTCATCCACAAAGAACATTTTATTGTATTTGCAAACACATCATCTGTAACAGCTTCAGGTCTCCTCCTGGGAGTCACGCCTTAAAAACAAAACGCAGTTCCTTTTATGCTTTAGGAAGGCAACAAGATCCATGGGGTTGATCGAAGACTTGGACACCGGCGGAGCCAAGATTTGCTTCCCAGCTTCATGAGAGATAATCAGTATTTTATGTGAAGAAGTAGTCGAGGCCAGGGGAGACTTGGTGTGAATCATTTTGACCAAAGGCTCACGGAACCTGAATGCATTCTGAATCCTCCCCCATTGTGGATAAGAAGCAAACAGAAATGACTTCTACAAATGAGGATCTTGAACAGCAGATGTTAAAAGCAAATGCTTATTAGTAATTTCTGAAATGACCACGGTTGCTGAAGTAGCACATCTCTTCCTCTCACCACTGGCTTAGATTTGACAAGCAATTTGAGGCTTTTAATAGTAGCAGTTCCCTTTTCCTTTTTAGAAGTTTTAAAATGTGTGTGCAACATGCAGCCATGACAGTTAATTTTCAAATGGCTCTCTGTCTACCTACAGGAAAGAGAAGATATTAAATTGTTTCAGAGTCAGATGGTCTGGCTTTGCCTGGCTTTGTCTTTGTTTTGGCTAAGAATAAGACACAGTCAATCTAAGTTCTGACACGGTTTGTGTGAGTTGACACGCAGGGTGTATAGGTACACCTAAGTCATGGTAGTTCCTTCCTTTAAGATCTTCGGAGTTGTGCAGTTAAAACTACACCTCCAAATGCTGTCAAGCTACAGTTTTAATTGTGGCATCAACCATAATGAAGATGTACTATTCTTACTTGCTTTACTGGCATCTATAATTCTTCCAATGGCATTTCCTACTCAATCTCTAATATTGGTTCCCAGGTTTGATCTACCTCATGCAGATACTTATTTCTGGATTCAATCCCGGGGAATGGGGTGAGGGAAAGAGTAGGAAGTGCAAAAGAGACAAATAAAGTACAAAAGCAGGAATTTTTAAAAAATTGGTCCATGGAAATAAGTGGCATGCCATCTTCATTACTCAAATGCTTTCCAGATTATTGGATGCTCATTTTGACAATAAAAACATCTATACCAAAACATCAACAAAAATATTTATAACCAATATAGCTAAAGGTAACTGTTCTTAGTGCATTTGAAAAAACATTTGAGCTAATATTCTCCAGCTTTTAACCTAAAAAGACATTATTACACATGGTTCAATGTAACACTAAAACCTCAACATAAATAGCCTCAAATTATTAGTAGAAAATACAAATGACTTAAAACAGAAAAATGCATGATTTTTCTAATAATCAAATAAATAGAAATAAAAAGCAAAGCAATTCATTTTTAGCTATTATAAAAAGCAGAGGTGCTAACAGGGTATAACTGTTAGGTGCTGGATGGGAGGATATAAGTGTCCTCTTATAGTGTTAATGGAAATGTAAATTGGCACAGCGTTTTTGGAAGGCAAATTGGCAATCATGTAACAAAAAGGTGGGAGTTTTTTGAATGTTAAATTCTTAGTTCTAGTAACCCCACTTCTGTGAGTATATCCTAAGAAAATACAGGGGGGAAATGTTCTGTCCAAAGATATGCATTGCAGTATTCATAACAGTAAAAATTTGGAGGCAGACTCCATGTCTGATAATAGAGAAATTAAGAGTGATTAGAAGCATAGAAAGTGGATTCAAACCAACTTGTGTATAAGTTCCCCTTTGACTTTTTAATAAGTATGTGATGTTAGACAAATTACTAAAATCCTGAGACTCAATTTTCTTATCAATTTTTTATGATGAGACTAATGTCTACTTCATTGGGCTGTTATCAGGATCACATGGAAAAAATGTATGTAAATTGTTTGGAATGGTGTCTGGAATGCTAAAAATATCAGCTTTTCTGAATATTGTTATTTGGTAATGCTCAATATTATACAACTACTGAAGGAATGTTTAAGGATAATTTGTAATAACAGAAAATATTTATTATATTATGTGTAAAATCTAAGTATGTAGTTATGTAGAGATTATGATCCAGACTGCAAAATGTGCATAGAAAAAGGAGACTGAATGAAATTTAAGTCACAATTTAACAGGGCTCGTCTGAGTCTTGGAATTAGGAGTGATTTTCCCATGAGCTTTCAACTTCTGTGTCATTTCCAACTTTGCTATAATGAGCACGTATTATTTTTATCATTGAAAAGGGATAAATTGTATTTTCTAAAGTACATCACCAGCCTCTGGTGTTTGGCCTCCAGACAGCTGGTAACTGTTTTCCCCCATGTCTCCCAGACAGTGATGGAGGGACATCTGGCATGCAGTGCACAGAGCACCAATAAGAAGCCCGCTGGCTTCTGGGTCCTGCATCCCACATAAGCTCTGCAGCCCTAGCCATGGTGGGTCGTGCTAGAATGGAGAGAGCATTAGATGAGAACAAACCTTCACTGTGGAAAACCATAAAGGTCTGTCTTATCACTCCCTCTTGGGTTGCCACAAATTTGGTTCTCCACTGAGTTACCCAACATCCCTTTCACCCCCTCTCCTAGTGGTTGGGTGGAACCATTTCGCTAAAATATTCTGTCAGTTCTTGCCCTTTGTTTTGGGTTGAATTGTGTCCCCCTAAATGTATATGTTGAAGCCCTGGCCCCATTGACCATATCTGGAAGTAGGGTCATTGCAGATGTAATTAGTTAAATTAAGCTGGGGTCATTAGGGTAGACCTTAATCCAATATGACTGGAGTCCTTACAAAAGGGGAAATTTGGACACAGAGACATGCAGAATGTGAACACAGTCTCTACACAGGAAGAACGCCAAGTGAAGACTGAAGTTATGCTGCCTCAAGCCAAGGAGTCATCAGGAGCTTGGAGAGAGGCCTGCAGCAGATCCTTCTGTGCCTTCAGAGGGAGCATGGCCTTGCTGACACCTTGATTTCAGACTTCTGGCCTCCAGAACTGTGAAACACTAAATTTGTGTTGTTTAAGACACTGAGTCTGTGGTGCTTTGTTATGATGGTTCTAACAAACAAATATACCCCCTTTTGCTCACTCCATGTCATGTCTTTCTCCTTATCATCCTCCCAGTGACAAAAATGAAAGGTTTCCAGATAAGATGGGACTGTTCTGTCATGGTCCATGGGTAGGACAGTACACAGTGCCCTCCCCAAGGGCACTGTGCAATCAGTAATTCAGTGAGTCATTCACAGTCCAACACCATTTGCCTTCTAGTGAGGATGCATTCTATCACCTGTGAGAAGGGCCATATCTAAGCACACACCTGTTACCTAGATGCCTGTGTGTGGTAAGAAGCCCTGCATGCTTTCATTGAGTGGGTGTTTATCCTAGGCTCCAAAAAACAATGATAAGTTTGTCTGGATGCAAGAGACACCCTGAATGTGGCTTAACATGTTAAAAATTCACATTTCAATCATGTAAAAGTCCGAGCTGACCTGGAGACCTTGCTTGTGAGGATTGTTTTTGTTATGGACTAAATGTTGTCCTCCCTAAATCAATATATTGAAGCCCTAACCCTCATGTGATTACATTTGGAGATAGGGGCATTTGGGAATTAATTAAGGTGAAATGGGGTCATAAGGCTGGTGTCTTTATAAGGAGAAGAAGCACCAGAGATCTCTCTCTGCCATGTGAAGGACACAGCAAAAATTCAGCCATCTGCAAACCAAAAAGAACACCTCTGCCAGGAGCCAAACCTGCTGGCACCTTGGTCTTGAACTTCCAGACTCCAAAATCTTAAGCTCCAGACAGGATGGGAGTATTCTGCCATGGTCCGCAGACAGAATGGTACATGGTGCCCTCCTGTTGTTTACAACACCCAGTCTGTGATATTTTGTTATGGCAGCACAAGCTAAGACAATTTTCTTGCCTGTCAGCATTAATCTTTTTTATTTTTCATTTTTTTGAGTTGGAGTCTCACTTCTTCGCCCAGGCTAGAATATAGTGGCATGCATGTTCACTGCCACCCCAGCTTCAACCTGCTGGGCTCCGGCGATCCGTCCACTTCAGCCTTCCAAGTAACCAGAACTACAGGTGCACGCTACCACACCTGGCTATTTTTTATTTTATTGTAGAGACAAGTTCTTGCCAAGTTGCCTGGACCGGTCTCGAACCCACGGGCTAAGGCAATCCACTCGCCTTGGCCTCCCAAAGTGCTGGGATTACAGGCTGAGCCACTGAGCCCACCCTATTTATCTTGCATTCCTATTTCCTAGAGGGCTCCCTGTCACATTGACATTCCACCCAGCAGGAAAGAAGAAAGGGACAGAGAGCACATACCCCTTCCCACTAAGGTGGACATCACACAATGCTGCCCCTCGGGCCCACTGACCAGAACTCAATCACATGACCACAGCCAATATACAGGGAGGAGCTGCCAGTGCCAGGTTAAAAAGCATACTTTTATGGAAGAAGGAGACAATGAATATTAAGAAACAACCTGCTGTGTGTCCCTTAGTGACCAGATAGATTTTTATGATATAACCTTTTTGCTGGGTGGGAACACTTTAGAAGTGCACAGCTTCCCTGGAATCAGGGAAATGATTGAGCAAGGTATTATCTGGAAGAGAAGGAGAATCCTGGTCACATGGGAGAAAATGGAGCCTCTTGGGCAGAATGAGCCATGACATCCATTTTCTTCTTTCTTTCATTTCTGCATGCCGAGGGGCAGCATTGTGTGTTTGTCCCTTCTGGGATTCACCTTCCAGTCTCCTATCAGAAAATGGCCCATGGGCATGTTGTCTTCTTTTCTTCGGAGGGATTAAGTGGTTGTTTTGAGGGGAGCTGGGTCTGATCACTCACACAAGAAGAAAACTAACAATGGCTGTGTGCCAGACATTGCTGGGGGCCTTCAAACTAAGTCCAGAAAGGCCTGAAGGAAAGTACATTGGGATGTTTCCAGAAATTTGGTTATGTGAAGACAGCTCCAGAAGAGAAGTCAGGACAGAGGCTGTAGTTTTAATTCTTGTTTTCAAGCCTGACTTCTCAGAACAGGTTTCCTCACCTATAAAATGAGAGACTTGGATTTGATTTAGAAACCTTCAGGCCCTTTCTATATGCATATGGATACATGAACTCAATTTCCTGAGGCATACGAAGCAGTGGGTTCATATAACTACCCTCGTTAAAAGAGAAAAGAAAAGTCAGGCGTGGTGGCTCACATCTGTAATCCCAGGACCTTAGGAGACCAAGGCAGGAAAATTGCTTCAGCCCAGGAGTTCGAGACCAGGCTCGATCTAGTCAACATAGCCAGTCCTTGTCTCTACAAAAAAATTTTAAAAATCAGCTAGGTGTGGTAGTGTGTTCCTGTAGTCTAAGCTACTCTGGAGGCTGAGGCAGAAGGATCACATAAGCTCAAATGAGCCATGATTGTGCCACTGCACTCCAACTGGGTGACAGAATGAGATCCTGACTCATATAAATAAATAAGTGTGAAAACATATATATAAGTAACCTTAGAAAGTCCAGAATTTAGATGGAGAGGTTTTATTCATGGGGGTCCATGAGTAAAGTAACACGCCTGTGAAAAAAATGTAAACTACAAGTCCCAAAGAGAAGTGAAAAGCCTGCCCTTTGGCTTGGAGCCAAGAGACTAGTGGGCAAAGGTTTTAGTCCAGAGTCATCCTATGAAGTGGAGTCCAGGTTTCCTCGATAGTTTCATTGACGGCTGGAAGTGACCTCCACTCAGGGTCAGGGTTGAGTTAGGAAGCAAACTGTGCTCCTGAGGCATGATGATGACCAGTCAGTGTCATCGCTGTTGACCTATTCATGGACCACAATTTGAGTAACCGTGTCTTAGAGTGTCCTTAGGGTACCCCAAGTGTACTGTTCTTCTGCACTCCTCTTCCACATTTCAAAAGCACATTTCATATCTTTGCTACTTGGTCACAGAAAGCTGAGTGCAAAAATACACCTTAAAATGAGAAAAGCAAGTCTTTGAATTATCCAGGGCAAGTATCACCATCCTCTTGTTATAGATGAAAAAACTGAAGATCTGAGGAATTAAAGAGGTTCAAGCTCTAACCAAAAACGCACAGGTCTACTACCCAGGGACTCTTCAATCATCTCAGTGCCTCAGACTGAACAGCCGGGTGCACATGTCTGAAGGATGGGGAGTGTGTTTGTTTTAGCAGTTTAGCAGTATTCCTTGATGAACTGTCTTGGTGAGGCAATTCCAGGCCTTTATTTCAAGCATCTCATTGTTACATAAATACGTACGTACTTACATGAGTATTAGCCCCCAGTCAAATTGATTTGGACAATCGTTTGTTTTCTCTCAAACTGGAGATATTCGAATCATTTTGACTGATCTTGCTTTAGGGAAAGTTCTGAAAGTAGGTCGTGGTTCTTTCCCTAAATAGAGTCCATGCAAACCTTGGTATCTATTTTGTAAACCCAGAACCCGAGCTTCCTGGCAATAGTGGTAATACCTTGGTGTACATCAGGGTTTCTCAATATTGGCACTATTAACATCCTGGGCATAATAATTCTTTGTTGTGAGAGGGACTATCCTGTGCATTGTGGGATGTTCAGCAGGTTCCCTGGCCTCTGTCCATTAGATGCCATAAGCACACATCCTCCTCCCACCTAGTACTGACAATCAAAAATGTCTCCAGACATTGCCAAGTGTCCCCTGAGAAGTAAACCTTGCTCTTTTGAGTGTTTTAAAGGTGAGAAGCACATGATTTTAGAAGTCCTGGAAGCAGAGCCACTCTTTGGGGATTTATGATGGACAGACCACAGCGAGTCACTCTTCCCAAAATTCTGAAAACACAGGCTTAGGGTTCTCACCACGACTACACAAGGGAATAGAAAAACCAACTCTTCCTTTGAGGTGATTGTTGGCACTGGATATCCTCGGCATTAATAAGTGTGTGAATTCACTCTACCAAGCTCACAACTACTCGGCTCTTTGGGGGAGGAAAAAGAGAAGGCCACACTCTCAAGGGAGACAAGGCCACACTCACTTCAATGGAGATAGCAAATTTGCTCCCAGAAGAGACGTAACACTACAAAGGTTTTGGGCATAAATGTCATGGGAGAAAGGCTCCTATTGCACCTGGAAAGAGAACACAGATGTCTGCCTGGAGGGTCAGATATAAATATGCCAAGGTTCAGCTTCTTTAGCATCTTCCAGTGGCTCAACTGCAAGGATGCCCCTGGATGTAGCCCAGTTATATCTGGTCCAGCATCCCGACCCATTCCCTGGTAGGAAAAGGATACCCCAACAAGCAAACATCCACCCCCAGAAAATTCCAAAAGTATAAGCGATGTACTGCCTTCTCAGAGCCTCCTATTCTATGGGAAAATTCAACAGTGAGCTCAGGTGCAAGGCCCAGCCAGACTGCCAGGAACCAAAGCCTTCACACAGGGTCTAAGACCAAGCCATGGTGCCCCAAACCCAGCACCAAATGACAGAGACCCTGGTATGGGTCTCACAAAGTACCAAGTGTCTACCATGAAGAGGAGAAGCAGTAAGCCAACCACCAAGGTTAGACCCAAACCCACAAAGTCACAAAGATCAATATGTTTTAAATCCCGTTATTGAGCTCATTACTACAGGCGGCTCTCGTGCCAGCCCAGGGCGGTCTGCTCAGCTACCACATCTCCCACACGCTTCCCCCGCATCCTCCTGCTCCTTCTTCCTGCCCATTCCCGACTCATCTTCACTTTTGCTCAACCCTTTTCCCTCGGTCCAAACTCTTACTCCAAGTACTGTTGTGAAACTAGATGGCAGTGTAACCAAATCCCTGTGTCAGGCCATGATTGTGTGAGCTAAGATAACCTGGGACAAATGTCATCACCTATTTTCATGAAGCCTTCAACCATGGCACTTGAGGGGTACCTTGCTTTTCTCAATAAAGGTTTGTGGGGGAGAAAATGTGTTCAATTAAAAACTAGTTTGATTCTTCACATAACTATTTCAAGTGGGGAATGTTTCACATTTCTGATGGATTTTTTTATTGGCATCTGACCCTCCCACTTTAGCTAACTCTGCCCCCAAAGCTACAAGTGAATATTGAGTTCTGAACAAGCACTTAAATGTGCTGAGTAAATTCACCAACATTATTTGTAACAGCTAAAAAATGGAAGCAACCAACATATAAAAGGGAAAAGAGTAGATAAACCAAATTGCTCATACAACCGAGTGCTATGAGCCATATTCGTATTCTCAAGGCGCATTTAATCTCATGGCAAATTTAAAAAAGATAATTCTAAATGATGATCTCATTATATTAAGAGAAATAAGCCAGAATTATAATAGTGTTTATCTTTGGGGAAGGGGTGATGCTATGAGTAGATTTTAATTTCCTTCCCTGCACATCCCTACGGAGTCTAGATTCTACCCTATGGACTTACATTATTTTTGCAATCAGAAAAGAAGCAGAAATACTTTTTTTTTTCATTTCACCTGATATGAAAGCTGTAAGAGGCAGTTTCATCACGGCCTCAAGACTGGCGCTCCCCTGGTGGGCATGCCCTGTGTGATCCCCTTAGGTGTGGGTGAACCTGAATGAGACAGGTGTCATTCCAGTGGTCAGGTTATGTCCTCTGGCAAGGTCGAAGATATTTGTAATAAAGTCTCTAATCAGTTGACTTTAAATTAATCAAAGAGGAGTTTATCCTGGGTGGGTCTTTTAGAAGCTGATCCAGACATGAGACTCTCTTCTCCTCTGGTCCTGAAAAAGCAAGCTGCCATGAGCTCTACAGCTGCAAGGAACTGAATTCAACCAACAGCTCCTGTGCTTAGTAGCAGACTCTGAGCCTCATATGAGACCCTAGTCTCAGCCATCACCTTGATTGCAGCTTTGTGAGACCCTAAACAAAGGAGCCACTTAAGCATGTCTAGCTCCTGACCCATGGAAACTGCGAGATAATAACACATATTGCTTTAAGTTACTATGTTTGTATAATTTTTTACTCAGCAATAAGAAATTAATACAAATGTTGCTTTTAAAATCCAAAGTAAGGCCAGGCTTGGTGGCTCAACCTATAATCCCAGGACTTTGGGAGGCCAAGGTGAGTGGATTGCCTGAGCCTGCAGGTTCAAGACCAGACTGGGCAACTTGGCGAGACCTCATCTCTACAATAAAAAAAAATTAGCTGGATGTGGTAATGCTCACCTGTAGTTTTGGCTACTTGGAAGACTGAGGCGGAAGGATTGCTGGAGACTAGCAGGTCGACGCTAGGGTGGCCATGAGTGTGCCACGGAACTCTAGCCTGGGCCACAGATTGAGACTCCAACTCAAGAAAATAAATAAATAAAATCCAAAGTAAGCCTAGAACTCCCACCACAACATCAGTACCCACAGGTCATTTTGTCAGGGTTCGGCCCGGGACAGCAGAGTCTTGTTAAGGATTCAGGGAGAAATCAAAGGGGTTGTGGTTGGAGACAGTCAGGTGGTTCTCTTGAAGGGATATGGGGCAGCTAACCTGCCCCACACCTCCCACTGACACCTCCACCCACAACTCAACCTCTTCCCCCCATCGTTCTTAGGACTTCTCATATTAAAATCGCCAAAGACCTACAAATGCCTAGCCGGGGATGAAGCCCTCCATTTTCTTTAGCTGTGCCTGCACCTGTGCCTCTAAGTCTTGTTGGTGGAAAGAAAACGCATGCCTTCATAGTCACTATAAACTTATCATCATCACCCTCAAATAGACTCTCAATGCCGCTCCAAACTCACAGCACCCTCTTTCCCCACTGGTGACCTCACACCCTCTCTAAACTCCTGAAACCTCCCACCTCTCTTCCTCGTCCTAGTCCCCTACCTGGCCCTTTACTCAAAGCTCCTGTCTGCTTAATTATGTTTAATTGAGAAAATGAATCTATCGACTGGGAGTGCTATCGTTTTCCCATAACTAATTTATGAAACTATCCATACCTGTCCCTTTCTTATTCTTTCCTCTTGTTAACAGTGGAGGAGGCATCGCTCCTCCTATTAAAGGCCAGTCCCTCCCGTGGCTTAGGGCCTTGCCTTCATAAGGACACTGCGGGAACGTTCCTATCAATCCATAATCCTGCTCTGGTATCTCCCAACTTATAAAGCCCTCACTCAACCTCACACTTCCCTTCAGCCACCACTCCTTGTTCCTCTTCATAACCTGACTTCTTGAAATAATGGACGATACACGCTTTCTTCATTTTGTTTTTCCACTTCTTTACATCCTTGATCATAATCTGTTCTGGCTTCTGTCCCTACTCACACCTGAAAATGCCAACACCTTTCAATAACCCCTGGACTCTTTCTTCCTCATCTTACTCTACTCTTCACATCTCTCTGCCCAGCTCACCTCCATCATTGATGACCCCACGTTTCTCTCCCTCTGTGATGCCTTCCGCCCCCTGGCCTCTCTTTCTGTCTCTTGTGTAGGTAGGAGCGCTCAGGGCTCCATACTTGGCAGTTTTCTTCTCTCTATATTTTCTCTCCCATGTGATTGTGTCTATTTCTGTGTCTTTAAATACCAACCCAAATATCGATGCCTCCCAAATGTCTATCTGTAACTCAACACTTACTTTCGAGCAATCTTTAGTACCTCTCACTCCTCTACTTCTCATAATTAGAGAGCTTAAAAGCTGCTATTTCCCTCTCAAATGCATCTCACATATCTGTTCATGACTTGGTTTCTCGTGGCCACAGCCCTAGTGCATACCACCATCAAGTCACCATTGGGTCACATCTTCAGCCTTCTAGATTGGGCAATTTGCAAACTGCTGTCCATTAGAATCACTTGAGAAAGGTTTTAAAAATTCCAGGCCACACCCCAGGCAAATTAAGTCAGAATCCTTGGGGACAGGGAGACCCAAACATCAGTATTCTCTTACACAGAGCCCTAAAGTGTTCCGATCTGCAGCCAAGTTTGAGAACCCAGGTACTAATTGGGCATCCACTTGGGTTCCCTCCTGTCTGTTCTCCACAAGACCAAAGAGATGATTTAAAAATGGAAACTAGAGCATGTCACCCCCCACTTAAAAGCCTTCTGGAGTTCTGATTTCACGGGGGATCAACTTCATATTCCTGTGGTGCCTGTAGGTTTTGATCTGGTCCCTGGCCCCTATCCCACTCATCTTATACTGTTCCTCCTTTGTTCACAACAGCCACACTCTCTTCTTTCCAGTCCTCCAATACACCGAGCTCCCACCTGAGACCGCTTAAGCATGCTCCTCTTCACATGTGACTCCTCTCAGAAAAGACCAACTTTGCCTCTCCAGAGAGTCCTTTGTGGACACCGCCTTCTGTCTGTCCCCACCACTGCTATTCTCTCCTACAGCAACGGGCTCTTTACCTTGGTAGCGTGGATCAGCGTTCACATCAAATACATTTCTCAGGCCCCTCCCCATGACCTTGTGAGTTCCACAAAGGTGGAGACCACGGGGTATTTTGTTACCAGTGTATGCTTGACACAGAGAAGGAATGCTCAATTTTTTTAAAAAAAATGTGATAAATGAATGGCTGTATTAATGAATGAAGAATAGAGGAAATCAACACATGCTTATTGGACACAGGGCATCTCAGACCTACCAGGAACCTTGGCATCCACAAGAGATTTACCCAGAGACCTTCATGGCTGGTCAAGTCATACATTTCTATCTAACATGTAATTTCCTCAATTTTCTCATCTTCAGAATAACTTGCTCAGGGCCTCTATGAAATTTAAATCACACTTGGTGCTGAATAAGTCAGCGCAGTGCAGAACTCATGCAACAGCTAAGAGATTGTGCTTCCACACCACATAGTCACCTTTGTTTCTTACCAAAACTGCAGATGAGTACACACCAAGGATTATTCACTCAAGTATTGCCAAACTCTTCATTCAGATACTGATAAAACTGTAAATGCTAAATCTGAGCTTGTTGAGAATTTACTGTGCTTGAAGACTCCCAGACATTCTCATTTCTGTGCCTTTCTTTGCTGTTCTCTCTACCAGGAGTGCTTTTCTCTCCTGGTGTATTAGTCAGCTTGGGCTGCTATCACAAGTACCCCAGACTGGGTGGATTAAACAATAGACATTTGTTTCCCACAGTTCTGGA
Source organism: Tarsius wallacei (assembly GCA_963574415.1). Taxonomy (NCBI): domain Eukaryota; kingdom Metazoa; phylum Chordata; class Mammalia; order Primates; family Tarsiidae; genus Tarsius; species Tarsius wallacei. Next base: position 20,067 of record CAUYQG010048364.1, read on the forward strand.
AACTAGAGGTCCAAGATCAAGCTGTTGTTTCACTCATGGTTACGACTCTCTTCCTGACTTACAGATGGCTATCTTCTGGTAGTGTCCTCATATGGTAGAAAGAGAGGATCTCCTGTTCTTTCTCTTCTTATTAAATCTCTTCTTATATATCTCATCTTAAAGTCCCCACCCCATGACTTCATCTAATTCTAGTTACTTCCCAAAGGTCTCATCTCCAAATACCATCACACTGGTGGTTAGGGTTTCAACATATGACTTTGAGAGGGGCATAATTCAGTCCATAGCACCTGGTAAACCTGTACCCTTCCTGATTCTGCTTAAAGATCATCTCCTAAACTACTCTGCATTGGGCTCTCGTCATGCCGCTCTGTACTCACCCCCCATTGCTTTCTATAGTTCTCTGTGCATTCCTCTCTCAGGGCATTCATCAAACTCCACAGTCATTATCTGATAACTTATCTGTCTCTCTTATAGGACTGGGACCCCATGATGACTAGGATCAAATTGTGTTCAGCTGTTAGTAGTCTCTGACATTTGAGGAGTGACTGACTAGTAGATATTTATAAATACATGTTTCTGTTATAACAAGAAAGGAAAGAAAAGAAGGACAGAGAAAAATAGAAAACAGAGAATGAGAAAATGCACAGAGGTCTCTCTCAAATGCGGTTCAGGGACTCCACTCAATCTTGGAAATCACACAGAAGGAAGCAGGGAGGAATGAGGTACTAGCCAAGGCAGGTATGATACCAGGTATAATCTCTCTGATCTCCTAAGTGCCCACAACAATCTTAGACAAGTTACTCTATTCCTCTTTCCCTATGTTTTCTAATCTGTAAAATGGGAATAAGAAAAGCACCCTATTCATATGGTTGTTTAAAGGAAATAATGCATATAAAGCACCCGATATATCATCATTCACTGAACATAGGAAGTAAAATAAACATGTACATACACTGCTCATATCACATAGCTAGTTTTTTTTTGAGTTGATATTTTCCAATGCTTGATAAGATAGAAATTTTATTAACTAGCTGTGATTTAGAAATGTATGCTGCAAAGATCCTGTGGGGAAAAAAGATTTTAAATCCATAATAAAAGTCAAATATTAGGAAAAGAGCAAAGAAGAAAACTAATATTGAAAGTTACTTCTTTCAGCCAGTTGACCTTTCCACGTGTACATATCCCTCTAATAGAGCCGAGATAATGGAGTTATTCCTAAGCTTTGCCTTCCTGCTCCTCTGCCTCTTGTCTGTTAAGGAAAAGTTGTGCCCAGGGGACACTTGTTTGTTTCAATAAACACCATATTATGCCTCACAGGAAGCCTGGGTGGCACAGATGGTATTCCGAAACTGTTTATGTGCGCCTTCTCAATGTGTGATTTCTTCCTTTAAAATTATGACTTTTGGTGTTAGAAGGATTGACAGCTGCACAGCCCTTGTGGCAGGAAGCCCATCATTTTCACTAGCACAGAGCAACATGTGGGGTACCCAGGCCTCACCTTGGTCATCCACAGACGCTGGTAAATTATCACCTCCCTGAGAAATAGGCAGGGAATGCCAACAGTCTGCTCTCTCCATGCTCAGCGAGGAGCCCCTCAGAATAACCATAAGGCAGTGACTGAGGCCCTCTCTGAATCCCTGGTTCTGTAGGTCTGCTGGGTCATAGACCCTGGAAATGACAGAAGAGACTTTCAGGGCACAGGAAGAGGAATAAAGACAGAGAAGGGCATGCATGAGTCAAGAGGAGGTCTGATTCAACTTAAAGTTCAAGGGAAAAAAAAGGGGAGGCCTGAACTTTCTGTAGCTTTACCCTAATCCCCAAACCAGCAGCTCCTCGGACCAGTTTCTTTCCCCATCACTGACCTGTGCTTAAAGGCACAACCTCACAGAGAGAGAAAGGAGTGGCTGCCTCAGACATCAAGGGAACCCGAAAGTAAAGACCCTTTGGGATGCAGTGGTGACTAAAGCTTCTATGTTAAAGTCCTTGGGGCATTAAGGCCCAGCAGCAAATGTCCAGGCTCGGGAGCCAGACAGCCCAGGAACAAAGCCCAGGTGCTACATACACCTACTGGCCCTGTGAAATTGGATGTGTGTCCTGACCTCTATAATGCCTGATTTCTTCATTTTGGCAATGGGATGAAAGTAGTACTTACCCCATTGGTTTGTGAGGTTAAAAGGGTGAGGATGAAATGAGTGGATTATACAAAGCATTTGGAATCTACTTGGGACATTGTGAAGGTTTGTGAATTTCGCAGCCTTTGGGTGTCGTCTTAGTCTTCTCAGGCTGCTGCGGTAACACAATACCACAGCCTTAGGACGTAAACAACAGACATTTATCTTCTCACAGTTCTGGAGGCTGGACGTCCAAGATCAAAGTGCTGGTAGATTCGATTTCTTCCTAATTTGCAGATGGGACAGCCAACTTCTCACTGTGTGCTCATACACGGACAAAGACAGCTCTGATATCTCTTCCTCTTTTCTTTTTTTTAATTCAAGTTGACTTTTTTATTGTACATGTTTAAGGAGTACAGCATGGTGTTTTGATATATGTATACATAATGGAATGATTAGAGTCAAGCAAATTAACATATCCATCTCCTGATACAGCGAGCTTTTTTTCTTTTCTTTTTTGTGGTAAGAGCACCTGAGATCTACTTTCTTGACAGATTTCCAGTATACACAAGAATATTATTAACACCATGCTGCACATTAGATCTCTAGGTTCATTTAACCTACATAACTGCAAGTTTGTACATTTTTACCTACATGTCCTCATTTCTCCCCTTTACCCTCCCTGGTAACCACCTTTCTACTCTTTATTTCTGTGGATTCCACTTTTTTATACCCCAATATAAGTGAGATCATGTAGTATTAGTATTTCTATGCCTAGCTTATTTCACTTAGCAAAAGTTCCCCCAAGTTCATCCATGCTGTTGCAATTGGCAGAATCTCCATCTTTTTAAAGATTGAACAGTATTTCATTGGTATATATACCACAGTTTCTTTCATCGGTTAATGAACATTTGGGTTGTTTCCATACCTTAGCTATTTTGAATAATATTATAAGGAATACAGGAGTACAGATAGCTCTATCAGATACTCATTTCCTCTCCTATGGGCATATACTCGTGAAAGGGATTCCTGGAAAATACCATAGTTCTATTATTATTTTTTTGTTTTCATAGTGACCATGCTAATTTACATTCCCACCAATTAGTGTGAGGTGATATTTCATTGTAGTTTTGATTTGCATTTCCCTGATGATGAGTGATGTTGAGCACCTTTTCATACATAGGGTGCCAAAATAATGTATATACATTTTAAGAAAGGAAAAAAAGTATTAAAATTGTTAATACTCAATATATATATATAACAAAAGATGAATACAGGTCACACTTGGTAGAGGGTTGCACTGGCCAATTTTACTGTCCTGCCTGTTTCATGGTGACACTAACATTAATTTGACGAGGAGCATCTTTTGAGCAAATGTGAATCCATTTCTTGGCACCCCCGGTATACTGGTTGCCTATTTTTATGCCTTCTTTAGGAAAGTATCCTAACCCCCTATCAGATATATGATCACAAATATTTTCTCCCAGTTTATAGACTGTATTTTCCTTTTGTTGTTTTCTGTTAGGCCCACTTTCAGCAGTGCCTTCAGAATGTTAGGTCAGGCCCACTGTGGGTATGGGTATCTGGTGTGCGATCTGGTGCCACATGAAAAGATGCCAAGTATTGCACAGAAGTTAGATTAGAAAATATAGTTTCTTTAGAAAGTAAATTAGAGAGAGAGAGAAAGAGGAGATTCACTTCCCCAAGGTAGGGAAAGGGGCCAATGTGAAACATGGCATCTGCCATGGCTCAAGGAGCACATGACCACACCAGAGTCTAGTAGGGCAATGGTGGCTGGTTGCTCATGGTTGAGTCCTTTTAATCCTTCCTTTTGGTGGGGAAAGGTTAAGATGATTGGGTGGTGACCTGCTCCACGTCATTATGAAGGGGCAGGTAAACGTAGGTACTGACATCACATGATGGACAGCAGGCAGATGGATGGGTTAGTCACATGATTGCTGCCATTGTGGCAGGCTAGATGGAAGGGGACAAAGGGAGGCGTTTTTTTTGCAAGAGACCTGTCAGATGTTTCTAATCCACAAGCTCCTTAGCAAAAAGATGGTCTTATTATCATTTACATGACTTTGGCCAGCTAAGGGGTGACCTTCTGCCTTTGACAAGGAACCTGAAAGTTTCTTAGGGATTATTATGCTAAATCCTGAATTGAAAGTTTGGGTTGTCCTTGTCTTGCATCTGATGGAGATTTGCTGAGTGGGTGGGTAGGCTGCCAGTTTGGCCTGCAGTAAAATGTCTGAATGCTTCCTAAAACCTGCCTATTGGATATTTGTCTATGTCTAACCTGTGCTAGATCCAAAGCATGTCAGTCTAAGCAAAAATGGCTATGTTGAGGCAAAATGTGAGCTAATTTATTCTAAGTTTCTCAGGGTCCCTCCTTTCAGTTTCCTTTGCTGCACAGAAACATTTTAGTTTGATGTAATTCTACTTGTTTCTTTTTGCTTTTGTTGCCTGTAGGACGTTGAAAAAAATCACTGCCAAGGCCAATGTCAAGGACCTTTCCCCTATATTTTCTCCTCGGAGTTTTATGGTTTTAGGTCTTATGTTTAAGTATTAAATCTATTTTAGTTTTTGTGTATGGTGTAAAATAAAGGTCCAATTTCATTCTTTTGTGTGTGAATATACGGTTTTCTTAGCACCATTTTTGGAGGCTATCCTTTTGCCATTGTGTGTTCTTGGAGCCTCTTCCTCTTTGGGGACCAGCTGTATCAGATTACAACCCCACCAGAACAAGTTCATTTAACCTTAATTACCTCCTAAACACCCCATCTCCAAATAGCATCATATTAAGGGTTAGGGCTTCAATATATCAATTTTGGAGAACATAAACATTCAGTCCATAACAGACATATTGCATCCCCCCCAGAGTAAGAGCTTTTGTCCTCGGGTCAGGTAATCCTTTAGGTGTGCAACAGGGGTGATCTTCTCTGGGTAGCACAGTCTCGATACTCAACTGCTAGATATATTTTCTTGACATGTGGAGTTTCACAGGTTCCATTTCCAGGCCTCTGCCCTGAAACGTCTCTCCTTTGTCTGGTTTCTGTCTCATCAGCTTATCTCTGCTATCTTTCTCTTGGCTTAGCCCCTCTACAAGGGCAATGTGTTCAGCATATCATGTGCTCCTCCCAAGACGCTGCCTCTTAGCAGGCCCTTTTCCTCTGTGCTCTGCAGCCTGAGGATAACTCAAACAGCTCCATGCTGTGTTTGCCACTGGCATGGTAGGTGACTCTGACAGCCAGAGAGCTGGGACCTGTAGGGAGATTTGATAGTGATTGGCAAGAAGGGAGATAGGAAAAGATGGGAGCTGTGTCTTAGATCTGTAATATAGAGATATAAAGCATAAAGGCAGATATAAGGAAATCAGATAGCATAATAAAAATAAAAGGATATAAAATGAAGCAGACTCTTACAGGCATCTCCCCAAGTTGAATTCAGAGGTGCTCAGAGACTTGAATCCCCTCCTATCAGCAAGGCAATGCACATTGCTATTTTACAGATGAGTATGTGAGACAGGGAAGGAGGAAGGCACTCTTGCTCCTGGAGTCAGGCTCCTGTCTTATGTGAGCTCAGTGAGGAGAGAGCCATGTGTGTGGTCAGTGCAAGAAGAGGTGGTCCTTTGCCTGTGCCTGGTCTGCCTCTTGAAGTATAGCCTCTCAATCCCCATGTGAGTTTTCCTAGGCCTGCTCTCTTTTCACTAAAGTTGGTGCTTCAACACCTGTCTGTCCAGGACTGACTTACAGTCCCAGGAATTCATGGATCCGGGGCATGCTGAAAAATGCCTGGCATTTGCTTAGAGTTTATTCACATCCCCTCAGTATGCCACAGCTGAAAACCGGAGAACTTGGCTTGCTTCAAAGAGGAACAGCAGGCAGGATGGACGTCAATGGGCAAGTCCTAGAGAACACAGTGTACATCTGTGTTCACACATGCTCACGGTGTTGTCAGTGAATGAGGTCATGCTCTTCATCTCCGTATGGTTTTTGCCTTGCTAACCCCACCCCCAATTCTATTCCAGGGTAAAATACTGAATGGACTAGCACAGTACTGCTTATTGCAAGACTGTTCCCTCCACAAGAAAGGGGCACTGTGTCCTCTATCACTGTTCTGATAGACACCCAGGAGTCTGCTTTCTGATTCTTTCCCTCTCCTTGTTTCTCATGGTGATAACCACTCGTGTGCTTCTCCTATTTTCTTAGCATAATAAACATAATTCATCTTATCAAATGCGGGGAGGGGCGTGGGGTGGAGGAGGGAACAGAGAACATTTTATTCTTAATATGTGTCTACTGAAACCTCATTTTATATACCCCAAGATCCTGATTATAGAATTCTTCTTGGAAGAAAGACAATGGTTTCCAAATTAAGCACCGTGCAATGATTATCCTTAGAAGATAAAATTTGTTTGAGCTCCAAAAAAAGAAGAAAGAGGAAGAGAAAAAAAGTAGTTGATTTGGATAAGAAACTGATAGCGACAACAGGTGGTCAAAGAAGTGGGGGGAAAAATGAGGGCCTCATTCATTAATTATTTTTGTTCATTCACTCATTCATTACACAAATACTTGAAGAGGATCAGATTAGACTCTGGTGGTGAGCATTAGCATACGTTTACACTCTGATGTGCTGAAAGTACTTTTCTGTCAAGGAGCAAGAGCAAGCATTGACAACCTGTGGCCTGTTTGCTTACAGTAGTCCCAGGACTGGCCAATCATGGCTATTGCTTCCCTTGTATCTCTCCTAGGTGAAGAAGCCACTGCCTCAAGGGTCCTAGGTGTCCGCTGTTCTTTCCCCCGTTCAGGAGAAAGCATGTCCCACAGAGTCCTGGCAGTACCATAGGCCAAGACATCCCTGAGGACCCAGTTTGAGAGTCATGGGACAAAGTTCACTGGAATTGAAGTGTCTGAGTGTGTCTAGAAAGTCAGCAGTGAGCCTGTCCTTGAGAGACTACCCACCTTCGGGGAGAGCCAAGGGGCAGGCATGCTGAGGCATCCAGGTTAGCAAACACAATCCCTGAAACTCAGACTCCTTCTTTGTGCCACTTACCAGGAACTGTCCTCTCACTCTTGACCCCAAGGGTCTAGCCCCCAACTTTCTAAACCAACTTTGTGCAAGAAATGAAACTCCTCAGGCAGCAACGCCTTGAAGAATGCCCAGTTCGTGCTGGAGGCCAAACACCTCTCCCCCAAGCCCACAGGCCTGAGCCTCCAGAGCAGCCCAAGGAAGAGCAAGGGGGCTGGAGAACACTGGATATGGCATCCAGGTGGCTGGAGATTCCACTGGAAGAAGCAGAGCCTCCTGGGAAAGGACAGGAACCTGGCTGTCATGAGAGCCCTGCTGGACTGGGCACCTACAACACACCCGGGTTGAAGGGCTTAGAGGGACCTGTGTGTTTCACGTGGAGAGAACACAGTGTGCGTTCCATGTGATGGACTGGTGCAGAGTTCTGGGTCACAGGAGGCCGCGGGGCTCAGGGCCTGGAATATAGGCCTCCCAGCTCCCGCTGCCCTGTTCACCCCGCCGTCATTTGCAATGACACATTTGGCTCTTGGTTCGATGGAAATGGGAACGACCTAGTTCTTGATGCAGAGGAAATGTTGCCGGGGTCCCAGAGCCATGCTAAAAAGCTCACTCAAAAGAGCTATGATTGGAGATTGAGAAAGCACCGAGGAAGGAAGCTCCCCTCTCTCCCACACATCTCGGGATGGCTGCCTCCTCACCTCAGGTGTCTTTTCCTGGCTGGTTTGGGGAGTGAAAGGAACTGTAGTGAAGGGCCTCTGCGTGAGTCACGGTGACTGGAACAAGTGACTCCTTCCAGCCCCACACCACCCTGCCCCATTTCTCCCTGCTGTGGCATGTGGTCTCAGTCTGTCTGTCTGGCTGTCTCTCTCTCTCTCTCTCTCTTTCTCTCTCACTTTTCCTCTCTTCCCCTTCCTGTTTCTCTGTCTCTTTCTCCCTCCCTCTCTCTGTGTCACTCTCTCTCCCTCTCTTCCTTCCTTTCTCTCTCTCTCTCTCTCTCTCACACACACACACACACACACACACACACACACACACACACACACACACGAGTGATGTCCTATTATAATCCAGAAGGCAGAAACCTTCTCCCTAAGCCACTGACTGTAACTAGATAGGTATTGGGACTGTCGCTCCCCCTCCAATCTGAGCCTGCACTATTTAAAACCATGAGAGCTGAGTCTTTGCTTTCTAAGAGTTGGTTTCTATGAGATGTCTAGTTGAGAAGACACATCATCTTCTAGCATGTGAAATCTGTTAACCCATGGCAAGACATGGTGAGAAAACCCATTATTGTGCTTTTAGAAGAAGAATGTGGTTCTTTTTCATGGACAGTTGTCCCCCCTGGCCCCTTGGACTTCAGTGTGACTCAGCGCTTCACATAAGCCATAGGAGCTAACAATCTGAGGGCAGCTGTGGCCAACCTCTGCTTGGGGCTCTGACTCCCTGATTCTCCAGGCCACAAGAACACAGACAAGGTGCCCCCCAAGGGTCCTGGGAGGAGAAGAATCGTCCTGAATGTATTCTGAGAAAAGGTCAGGATACTGCATCTTTCAGGAACCTCGCCAAACCCTGCACCAGTCAGTCCATTTTCCAGTGGAGAAAGAAAGCTGGGGGACAGCACATGGACCCACTCAGGATGCTTTTTCTACGTAGGACTAACTTGTCTCATCATTTAGGAAAAATGTTTTATAAAAAGAGCAAATAGCAGAATCCCTGCTTGGACTGGCATCAATCCTGCTGACTCTGAGACTCAGCAAGTGATGACCCCAAGCCAGAGGCCAGCAGGTCCTGATTGAACTCAGAGACAGGGTCCTTGTTGGGGTGTAGCAAGTCTTCCCAGGGTGTCAGATATCCCTCCTGGTCTCAACGTCTTTGTGAACCAGGCCCTTTCTGAGTGCAATGTGCTGACCTGATGATGCTTTCTCAAGAATGCTTAAGAGCCGGGGACCTCCTGCCACTGTTCCCAGCATAATCTGCACTCCCCCCCCACCTCTCCTCATTGCAACCTTGTGAGGCCCAGAGTCCAAGGATGGGAACGTCTCAGGTAGGGGACAACTGTGTTCTGCTGTTCCTAATATGGCCAGCCTTCCCATGCCCTTGCCCTCTGTTGGATCCTGGGGAATAAAGGGAGGCAGAACACCTCAACATGATCACAAAATGCACCCCCCCCCCAATAAGCCCACCAGCTCCCTTCTCCCTACACTGCTCACTACTGGGACAAATGCCAAGCTAGGTTGCAAATGGCCTATATCTTTGTGTCCTTGGCTTTCATCAGACTTATTCTGAATCAAGACACCTTTAATGAGGGGTAGAGGAAAGGAGCAGAGAGGAGAGGTTGTTGTGGGGGTCCATGTCTGAGGAAGCAGGAGGACTCTGGCTAACTAAAGGTCTGGACGTGCTAGACCTCAGCGCCCTGGTGCTAGCTCCAATGTGAACTTGAGAAGCTTGTCTTCTAGTGTCCTGCTCTTTAAGCTGGCAATGGCAGGACTTGTCTGGGGGTGATACAGCTCAGCCCACCCTCATTCCATGTCTTCTTCCATAGGGGAAATACCCTATGCTTTACAGGTTGAAAATGAGAAGGTAATAGAGTCCTGGGCCAGACTTGTAAGAGTGGGGAATGTAAACAGATTTCTAGACTCTCAGAATTTTAATACTGTATCGGTCAGAGTTCTCCAGAGACACAGAACCAATAGGATGTGTGTGTATATATGCGCGCGATAGCGCACGTGTGTGTGTGTGTGTGTGTGTGTGTGTGTGTGTGTGTGTGTTTGTATGGAGAGAGCAAGAAATTTTAAGGAATTGGCTCATATAATTGTCGGGGCTGGCAAGTTCAAAATTCACAACATGGGCTGGCAGAATAGAAAATTCAACAAGAGTTGACATTGAGTTTTGAGCCCAGGCTGATCTGAAGGCAGAATTTCTTCCTTCTCCAGGAACCTTGGTATCTTCTCTGAAGGCTTTCAACTGAATAGATGAGGCCTAATCACACCACGAAGGGTGATTGGATTTACTCGAAGTCTGATGATGTGAATGTTAATCTTATCTAATCAATACCTTCACAGAAACATCTAGACTGTTGTTTGACCAAATATCTGGATACCATGGCTTACTCAAGTTGACTTATAAAATTAAGCATTACACATACATTAACTACTCAACTGTTCATACATTTCAACAGAACTATTGGTCCTAGGAGTTTCTCTAGGGTCCTCACAGTTTTGAGGAAGAAACAAAACATTTAGGATAACAATAGAGTGAAAGCCACAAGTTGAACTTGATGAATAGACCAATGAGGGTTTAGGTAGTAGAGGCTGTGGGCAAAGCTACACAAGGTCTCTGCAGGAGGGAGCACCCTCCCACACACACACACAAGGAGAAGCTGAAAAAGGTCTTATCCCATCCCGTCCTCCTTAACATCACCAGGCAGAGGAAGGAATGCTCCTCTGAGGTGACATCTGCTCAGTGGGTTTTTTTCCCGATAAATTTGGGGTAAGGATTGAGAAGCGAATCATGCCCTTCTCATCAACACAGCTGTATCTTTTCCTTCATCAGTTACACCAACATCTCCAATGCCAGTTAAACAACATGAGACTGTTCAGCTCATCAAAATATCAAAAATCTCTCAGCAATAATGGATGGTTTACACTTTCAGTTCAATTTAACAAACACTTACTGAGAAGCTAATATGTCAGACATTGTGCTAAGTAGTGAGGGATACGGAAATGAATCAAAATCTCTGCTGCCTGCTAAAACAATGAACAGATTAATACTGAGAGCACAGCTAGTTTTAGAATGTGTCAAGTCATAGCATTCTCCCAACCACTCCTCAAGCCCTTGAATAGTTTCCCAGACTACTCAGTAAAAACCAACGTCTTCATAGTGGCTACAAGGGCCTGTTTGGCCCCTCCCTTACCTCTCTGGCCTACTCTCCTCTGCCTTCCTGGCCTGCTCTCCTCCAGCCTCAGTGGCCTGCTGGCTGCATCCAATGGCTGGCACACTCTCCCTCACAGCCTTATCACAACTTTTTCAGGAATGCTTTTTCCACAAGAACACACATGCAATAAAGGACAACCACTGCTACTTCCCAAGCTTTCTTTGAAACATTTCTTCCACATCATCTTTAAGAAGTCAAAATAATTACCTATTCTTAAGTGCAAATGGTTTTTTCACAAAGGTTTATGGCGCTTGCTTTCTGTAGCAGCTACACACCACTCCTGTGACATTGCTTTCTTCATTAATTTATTCTGCAAACCCCTGTATTTGTTATCTATTGCTTTGTAACAAATTGCCACAAACTTAGAGACTTTATATAATACACATCTTAATTATCTCCCAGTTTCTAGGAATCAAAAACATAGGTATGCATCAATTGATCAGTGGCTAGTAAAAACACTATATACGTAAATATGTATATTGTGTATATACATACACACACACACCATGAAATACTAATCAGCCATTAAAAACTAATAAAATACTGTCTTTTGCAGCAATTTGGATAGAATTGGAGACTGTCATTCTAAGTGAAGTAATGCAGGAATGGAAAACTGAACACTGCACAGTCTCATTTAGCTAAACTAAGGGTCTGCAAAGGCATTAGAGAATAGCATAATGGACACTGAAGATTCAGAAGGGGGAGGATGGGAGGTAAGGAGGGATGAATAAACATCTATTGGGTATAATGTGCACAGGTAGGAGTGAAGGCTACACTTAAAACCCAGACTTCTTCATCACTATGCAATGTATCTATGTGACCAAAAAACCATTTGTACCCTGTTAGGATTACACTCTCCCAGCAGGGCCTCCAGAATGTTAAGTCAGGCCCGCTGTAGGTGTGAGTGTCTAGAGTGTGATCTGATGCCGCATGAAAGATGCAAAGAATTGCACAAAAGTTAGATTAGAAAATATAGTCTATTTTAAAGTAAATTAGAGAGAGAGAAAGAAAAGATTCATCTCCCCAAGGCAGGGTAGGGGACCAAAGTCAGGAAGCATGGAGACAGCCAAAGCTCAAAGAGCACATGGCCACACCATAGCTTACCAAAGTAATGGCAAAATGGCTGCTCATGGTTGAGCCCTTTTAACCACTTCCCTTGGGTAGGGGAAGGCCATTAAGATAATGGTGTGGTGGTCCACTTCATGTCATCACGAAGGGGCAGGTAAGCACAAGTACTGATGTCAGATGATGGACAGCAGGCAGATGGGTGGGTTAGTCACATGAGTCTTAGATCTTGAGGTCGCCAGATTTTATTATCTCATGCCCTTAGGTGGTGGGCTAAATAGGAGAAGACAAGAGGAAGGGATTTTCCTACAAGAGACTTTTTCAGACATTTGCAGTCCATAAACTCCTTGACCAAAAGGTGGTCTATTATCATGTCTATAGCTCTGTCCTTGTCTTGCACCTGATGGAGAGTTGTCAAGGGGGTGGGGTAAATTGCCACTTGTCCTGCAGTAGAATGTCTGAACATTTCCTAAAACCTGCCTATTGGAAATTTATCTATCTATATCTAAGCTGTGCTAGATTCAAAGTGTGTCAGTCAAAGCACAAATGGCTATGCTGAGGCAAAATGTGAACTAAGTTTATTCAAAGTTTCTCGGGGTTCCTCCTTTCATATCCCCTAAAGCTATTGAAATTAATTAATTAAGGGTATGGCCTAGCTGCTTCCTCTGCTTCAGGGTCTTCCAGGCTACAGTTAAGATGATGGTCAGGCCATGTTTTCATCTGAAGGCTCAATAGAAGAAGCAGCTGCTTCCAAGCTCATTCAGGCTGTTGGGTGATTTCCTTTCCTTGTGGCTGTAGGATTGAAAGTTTCAGATCTCTTGCTGGCTGACAGCTCAAGACTACCCCCAGTTTCCTGTCATGTGGCCTTCTCCAAAGCCAGTGTCAGAGGGAGAGCAATCTGCTAGGAAGACAGTCTTACTGGTGTAACATAACACGGTGATGCAAGTCACTTTTGCCATATTCCATCAGTTAAAAGCAAGTCACAGGACCCCCCACACTCAAAGGATGGGGATAATACAAGGATAAAAGTACCAGGAATTGAGGATCATAGGGACAACCTTAGAGGTTACCTTTTTTGTGCCTAACTCACCCCAGCCTAAATTTTTCCTAATTTCAAACTAATAGAAGAGGACTCCAGAGGGTGAGGATTTACCCTATTTGATTCATTCTGGCCAGAGCCTGAGCCTTCCTAGATTTTCCCAAAAACCTTAGAAAGTCCTGATTTTCAGACACTCAGTTGCTGAGAAGACTGTGGCCATGAAGAGCACAAGGGGTTCTCCACACTGCCCAAAGGGAAACATGGCCCAGGACGGTGGGAACTAGCACTTAACCAAGAAGCAATTTTAGAGACTGAATAATGCCTCACTGCTGCTCCTGGAGACTTTAAAATCCGTATTTGAGGCCATTATCTCCACATGTCTTGAGGAGAGCCTGCCCAGGCAGCAAGAGAACCTGATAGCCAACAGTTCAGAGTCAGGGTCTGACCAGTTTTCAAACCCCAACCCAACGATTTCCTCTGCCCTAGCAGAAGAACAGAATGCCAGGAACAGCAAGAAGTGTGGATGGTGACCCAACAGGATAAATAACCGCTAAGCATGGAAAGAAATATCCGTACTTCAATGGCAGGCTGTTGTTTGCCAGTTTATTGCACTTGACCCGAGAGCTCTGAAATGCCCCTCACATGACAAATGCTTTAGCATTGTGCAAATGAAAAAAAAGGGCTTAGGAAAAAGGACTCCAGCTCACATTCTTTAAATACCCCCAACTTCCAGCAGCTACAGCTTTATAACCTTGCTAAAAAGTGATCCCTCTGAAAATTTAATCACTAGGGCAAGAGCTTTTCTTCTCCTTTTACAATAAATTGTGAATTTTAAAAAGACCACATACTGAGCTTTAATTTCAAATAGAGCCACCCTGGGGGTAGTAGAAGCATAGCTGGCTCTAACTTTCTTCCTGGAAGAGAGGTCTGTGGGCTGTCAAAGCGGGGGTTATTACCTCAACCTGTCAAAATCACACAGTCTTTTTAGGAGAGGAGCAGAGGGAACAGCAGGTAGGTTCTCGGGCTGCACACCTGGGAAGACCTCAGCCCACAGCTTACCCTCCCCCACCCAGGGTGGTGGGGGAAGAATCATAGTGTTTTCATCAAGGGAGGGGCCCCAGGAAGAAATGGAGAGCATTAATCTTGTGCAGCTCCAGGTCCAGAATTTGTGCTCTGTCTCCACATTTTGCTCTTTGAATGGCTTTCAGCAAGATGCTCACCTTCACTGTCCTCATCTGTGAAATGGGAATAATAATACCTTTTTCATCCACCAGATGGGATTGGTAGTGATATTAAGAGTTTTGTAATTTCTAATGCATTTTGCAAATAGAAGGTAATGTTAATACTACTGGCTTCTCGTTTCCCCCCTCACTTCACCCATGTGAACTTGTTTCCTCCATTCCCTATAAGGATTTTTTAAAAACAATCATAACCATGACCTTCATAAAACTTGGGAAGCCAGACCCCACATCACTGGGATCCTGATCAGACAACATCCCTCAGGTGCCTTCCAGAGCTTCCACTTTCTCCTTCCCACTGAGGCAGGGTATTCAGTGTCGGTTAGACATAGATAGATAAATTCAAGTCTTAAAATAGAGAAAAACAAGTTCAGACATTTTTCCTTATCACATCTAACTTGACCACCCTGATGGCTGGAATGTGGACTTTTCTGTCCATCCCACCCCCTGAGCTCATCAAAGAAAAGCCTACCTAGGAGTAGAAATGGTGCAGACCACATTTTAGCTCATGAGTTAACATAATAATTACTAAATGTCTAACAAGTCTCTCGTCAAAGGCAAAATGCATGTTCCAGGAAATGGCACCTTTAACACAACAAGGTGGAGAGATACTCCAGAGTAGATACCTGCAGTTCACGCATTAACACATTAATCACTAAATAGGTATATCAAGCCTTTGGTCAAAAGAGAAAGCACAGTGTGTCTCCAACATGCCCATGCCTCAGCATGTTTCTCTATCTCTTTCTCTTTCTAATAAGCTCTGTTTTAAAACTATACTGACCACTCTGAAATTTTTTTCAGTAGTGAGTCAAAGAATTCACGAGCATTGTACTTCACCCCACCTGGCAACACCACCAGGTGCTTTTTGTAATTAGGACATGGCAATTACTACTAGGACTGGGGGCACTGAAAGGAGGGCAAAGGGTCTAGGCAAGGAGCAACTCCACATGGAAGTTGCCCTTGGTGACCCAGCCCCCTCTCCACTTCCCTCACAACCTACCATCTGGAGCCTCATACCAGGCCAGAAAGATGATAACCTTGATATGTAAATCTGCTAGGACTGCCATTACACAGTGTCATAGACTGGATGGCTTAAACAGCGGAAGTATATTTCCTCATAGTGCTGGAGGCTGGAAGTCCAAGAACAAGGTGTGGGCAGGGTTGGTTTCTCCTGAGGTCTCTCTCCTTGGCTTGCAGGTGGCCACCTTTTCCCTGTGTTCTCATGTGGCCATCCCTCTATATGTTCATATCCCTGGTATCTCACCGTGTGTCTTAACATTTTCTTCACATAAGGACACCAGTTAGATTGGATTGGGTCCCACCCTAAAGGCTTTGTTTTAATTTAGTTAGTTCTTAAAGGCCATATCTCCAAGTATAGCCCAGTTCTGAGATACTAGAGGGTAACGTTACAGATTTTAGGAAAACAAAATTTGGTCCATAGCAAAGACATATGGGTGATAGCCTCATGATGGAAACAGTATTAGGGACGGGGGGTAAAGGCACATTAATATTTTACTTTCCTTATTTTAAAAAAAAAGTTGTGGAAGGAATAAATTAGGTCACGTATGCAAATGTCCAATAAATGGACTTTGAAGGAGAATTAGAACTCTAGAAAATCTCCCAACTTCTCTTATTGACAAAATGGTTTCTCTCTCTCTGCCCTCTTTCTACTATTACAATCCCAGGGAAGGGAACCTGACAGAGTTTAGCAACCACATGCAATTATACTTAGCAGTTCTTTGAAGATTATGGCATCTGTGATCCAGATCTTTACCTTTGCAGCAAGTGAACCAAGGGCCAGAGACTTTTCACCAAACAAAAGTGGGAGCCTCGTAGATGGGGCAGAGGACAGTGAGGCTGATGAGAGAAACAGGAAGAAATCTATTGCTGGCTGTGAGGGAAGCTGGTGAGATGCAGGCACATCCCAGGAAAGGTGGAAGTTCTCTCCAAGGCTTCATGACCTCCAGGCAGCCCCAGAGCCTCTGGGGAGGACGCAGGTCTCCACTAAAAGGACCTAACTGAACAGAGGGAAATGGAGATAGAGCCATGGGGACTCACAAAGCCAGGCCAGAAGACTCCCATAGGAGGACAGAGTGACCAGGGAAAGAGGTCCTTCAAAGGCAGAGAGGGAAGCCAGAGGGGCCTTGTAGGTGGGCTGGTGTGGTGGGATGTGGGAACAGGTACAGGAACAGGTGAAGGTCACAGGCAACCTCAGGCGGCACCACTCAAGTCTATCTCAGGTGCTCATCTGATCCAGGAGAGGTTAAAGGGTTGGGAATGTTTCAAGACTGAATTCCTTTTGTCTGTGCCAAGCAGACTGCTCTATGGCAAGAGGGACTTAGTACCAGAAAGTGACCTCTGCAAATAAAGCCATTTATATGATTTTGACTACTTCCTTTGCTTTGCTTTTACTCTTTTCTAAATAAGAAAGGTTTCTTCTTGAGAGTCCAATCTTGTCTCAACTAAGAGGAAAAGAAATTTCCTTCATTTCTATTAAAGATGGGCAGTGGAGAGGGGATCAGTCCCTCTTTGGTGAATCTCTGAGGCATGTTGCAAGCACCCAATCAGCTCCTGAGCCAAGAGGGTCAGTAGAATGAGATGCCAGAATCTAGGAGCAGATGCCAGAGCCTGGGAGCTTCTGGGGCAATGAACTCCCATCTGCTAACCAAAAGGCTTCACTTTGCCCTACTGTTTTCCCTGACCTAGTGCAAGAAGTACTTCTGCTAATGAGCCACGGAGCAGATAGCCCCAGAGATGCCAGGTCCACCTGTCAGTCATTCACAGCCCAGTGTCCCCCTGGGGTTGGCCTGAGTTGAGGGTGGGTTTTGTAGAAAAAGAAGAAGAAAAAAGTAACAGTGACACATGCTTGGATCCCAGGTCGAATGATAAAAAGAAGGTGGGACAGGGAATAGAAGACTTACCTTGCTCCACGAGGTAAGGGCCCAATGCCTAGCAAGAAACTTTGCTGTTCTTTTTATTAACTAAGGAAATGGCTCACCCAGAAAGCAGTCTTTAATTGAAAATCAAACTTACACAAATATGGTTTCAGAACCCCAGGCTGGGCAGAACCCTCACAGGCACCTCAGAAAGTCTTTCTAGGAGCCTACAGTTGGGTTATCAGATAAAAATACAATGCCCAATTAAATTAAATTTCAGATGAACAAGGAATAATTATTTAGTATGAGGGAGTCTCACACAATATTTGGGACATACTTATGCTATAAAAATTATTTGTTGTTTTATCTGAAATTCAAATTTAATCGGACATCCTCTATGTTTACTTGCTAAATCTGGTAACCACCAGCAGTTATCATTTTTCAAGCTATAAGAGACGGACATGGTTTGAGCAGACTGCCAGACAATGTGACATCACAGATGGTTGGCTGGGTTGCTTTAAGAGTTGTTCAGCCCTTCCTAAACATGTCAGTGCTTTTGGCAGCCATTTATCGACATCTGATCAGACTAGTTTAACCAGAAGAACATTTATTGTCACCATAACCAGGAATGCAGAGACAAGGCATGCTCCAGATGCAGTGTGATCAATGGTGTGTGTCACGAAGGACTGTTCCATCTGTCTGCTTTGTCATCCTCAGCGTTGACTCCAGCTGTGGGCTGAGAGCAGGGACCACATTCCTTCTAGATATGGCTGCCTTATTTGCTTGGTTTCTGAGGTGCAGTGGAAGAACAGGACACAGGCACAAGAGCTACTCAGGATCCCATGACATCCCTGTGTCTCTAGACTTGTGGACAGTGAAGTACATGATAAAGGGCAGAACTCAGTCAGAGTAAACACTTCACTTGGAGGAAGTTATGGGACATATGCATTCTAATGTATGAAGAAAACATAGAGAGTGGATACAGCAACCACATAAGTGACAGATGGATGTCAGTCAAAAGGAGTGGTATACCCATGAACTGTCTGAACCACAATCCTTACCTTGTTTTCTAAAACATAGCATGACTTCTGAACACTTTTGTTTGCTCGTCTTGCCTTTGGGAAGTTACCTGTTGCTGACAGATGCACCAAGGGTGACACTCAGGAGCAATTTCCTCTCTGGCTTACACAGGAAGACACTCTAGTTGATTTATGGAAATATTTCTTTACTGGGCCACTTCAGCAAATGAGACACCACATGAACTGAAGCCTTATTCTCTCTTTTATCTGAATTTCTTTCATAAGTCACTTCCATAAAGTAGAGGACTATTTATCCAGGAACAAAACTACATGAACAGGGCAGATGCTTTTCAATGTCATTTAAAGGCAGTTTTTTGAGATGTATTGCCAAGGGGACCATAATTTAACATAGTAAGAGAACATCAAGAAAATACACACTGGCAGTTGTATCCCCAGCCTATTCTAGAATTCCGTGAAAATAAAAAATAAAAAACATATATAAGGTCATGTCAGAGTTTTTAAATAGCAAACCCCAAATCAAATTTTTCAGAGTCAATGTCCAATTTTCTAGGAATATAAGAACAGGGTTAACATAGGTGATGAAAAATCTTAAATTTAAAAAAAGCACCTCCTGATATTTTTATCTTCTTCTAGTAAGTAAATGTCCCTCTATAGAGCTCACATCTAGACTAGAGCATATACTATAAAGGTAAAACCTTTGTGCTCTTAAGCATCCTTACGGCATCCTGTGTTTCCCAATAGTTCAGAAACCGATATTTGTCAAGTCTCTTACAAAAACACTTGAAAATCTCAAAGCACTTTTGAGGGCTCTAAAATTGATAATAGTGGAAAAAGGTGTTTGGGGAAATCAGAGGGCTGGTTTAACTAAGCAGTCCTAGATCTGGTCTTATTTCTTGCTCGTACAACCATCATGACCTTGGGCAAATGAAACATCCTAGGCTTCAAGTTCCTCCAAGTAGCAGAAGAGAAGGCATTCAGCTGTGTGCAACAGTGGCTTATCTACAAAGTGTTTATTTTTCTCAAAAATGTAGTATCATAGGCCAATACAGCAGCTCCATGATGGCATCAGCACCTCACCTCCTCCTTTTTTTACTCTGTACCATGGTCAGCCTGTGACTTTCACCCTCATGTTGACATGCGGATGGTGGTAAGATGGTCGCTCCTCCTCCAGGTTCACCAAAAGAAGTAGGGGAAAGCAGGAATGAAGAAAAATCAGCTTCCCTGAAACTCTGAGAATCCATTTGCTCTTATCATAAACCCAAACTATGTCACATGGCCACCCCCTAAATGCAAGAGGCCTGAGGAGATGAGTTATTTTACCAGATACACAGCAACCCCAAATAAAATGAAAGTCGGTAAGAAAAGAAACATTTATTTCTGGTCAGCAACAGCAGTGCCTGCTGCATGCCTCATATGAAATAAGGTCTTTTCTAGCTCCCATTCTGCTACTTGGTCAGTCTTGCACTCAACAATTAAATATTGAGCACCTGCTCTCTCTAGGCGGTCTTCTTGGTGCTGGGAATGCATACTGACTAACTATGAGCATATTGGTAGAACAATATGTATTGATTGCCTTGAACCACCAGCCAAATAAATGGTCCTGGGAAAACCGAGATGGGATACAAAACAAAGTCTTTCTCTTTCCATGACAAGCAATGCCAAACAAGAGAAAGCAACGGGTAAAGCCTTTCTCAAGAGTCTAATTGCAACCTGGATTGCAAATCCTCCCTGCTGGTTTACTGTGTTGTCTCTTGTTTTGTGCTTTCAAATGCCTCAGCTGTGCTTTGGACCATGGGCAAGGATAATTCATCTTGGAGGACAGAAGGTGAGGTTATGATTCCAGAACCTGCAATGACCTTTGAAGTAGACCTACCTCCTCCTACCTGTCCCTAGAGCAGTCCTAGGGGACACAAACTATCAGGAGATCATTTCAGGCAGTCCATTCCCGTATCCCCATTTAAATAAAATCTCAGCTGAGAACCCTGGAGCCTTCATATCCTGCTGCTGCCAGTGTAAATCAGCACATACCTTTTGAAAAACAGTTGGGAAGCACACATCAGGAGCATCCAAGCATTCACACCAACTGATCCAGGGCTTTGATTTTACTTCTGGGAACCAAACCTAGGAAAATGATTCAAGCTATAGAAAATCTCTATGAGAACTCAGAGAACTAAGATGTTTTCTGTGGCATTTGGCATAATAGCACACCAGGGAAACAATCTGAAGATTCAACAGTAGGAGAATATATAAGTACATTATGGTACATAAAATGTTATACAACCACTATGACGGTTACAAAGATTAACTCATCAAGAAAAATACTTATGTGAATGTTTAAGTGAAAATTGCAAGATACAAACTTATGTGTAAACTATCATTACAATTTTTAAGTATACACACAAGGAAGAAATACTAAAAATATGATGAAAGCCCGTGAGTGATTACACAATTACGGGTGGTCAGACTTTAAGTGGTTTGTTTCTCTTAATCTTCAGATTTTTATGCATGTTTACATGACTTTAATGGAAAATAAAGTCATAATCTGCAAAACTGAAGGAAATTAAGTGCTTTGTAAACCATTTTACTTCCTCTAGTGCGATATATAAATTCTGGGGGAAAAAACAGCAACCCAGTAAGTAAATCTTTTCACTGGTATGGTTTAGAAGAAAAGTGATAAGAGGAGGTAGAAACAGAAAAGGTAATACCTATTTTGACTCTTACTAAACTTGGTAGGACCACTTTTTAAAAAATATATTTCTAGTAGTTTAAGAGAATTTAAGAAAGCTCTTGTCTCTATACTTTGGTTCCTAAGTTTCAAAGCCCATTTTCCTGAATCAAGCAGAATACTATGGCAGTAATCCAGATTTTCAGGCCAAAAAAGCCACTGATTTTCCCTGAATCTTTCGGGCAAGCTAAGCCAAAGATTCCCTTTATCCTGACTCCAGTTGTAATTTACAATGCAGAACAGGTAATACCTGCTTTATCCTTTCTCTTTCCATCCAAATTGCCTGAGCGAGGTTAGCCAATGCATTTGCAAGCAAAGTTGTTATTTCCACAATTTACCAACTTGTCCCAACCTGCACAAGCCATCACATTAGAAACTTCTGTATCACCAGAGAATAGAAATGAGTCCAGTCATGAACTAGGATCTGAGTCTGAATATTCCAGGTCTTCCCTCAGTTCTTCTCTTAACTTGGGCTGCAATGATGGCTCCCAGAGGCTTCTCTGCACACTGTTCTGAGGAACCCAGATGTTTGGCTATTTCACAGGTGTTTCTAAAGCTCCTGGTTGGTTTAGAGACTTGTGCTTAGCCTCCCACTACTGGGGACACGAGAAAGATTAAGCCCTTGCCCTTAAAGGAGTTTAAGGGTTCAGTCAGAAAGGCAGGTGAGCACCATCCATACATAGCACACACACACACATAACAGACAGCCATGAAGAAAAGGCATGGGGTGGGGTGAAGAAAAGACTATGGGCAGAGAAAAGACTCAATTCCAAAATTCAAGTTCAAACACAGGAGATAGAGCATGGACAAGGTGGACTTTGAACCCTGTTGTGGAGGTTGTGGCTCGTGTTCATGAGGTCTTCATGTCTAAGCTTCTAGGTTCTCAACTTTGGAGATCAGGGAGGTGGACTTTTTGAGACTCAGATGGATGCTAAAAAAAATTCTGTCTCCCAATATGTGTGCATAATATACACTCAAAGATTTGTATATACTTCCATAAAACGCAGGGACTGCATCTTTCCAAAGCCATCTATGACCTTTCAAGAGTACACAGTAAGAGTCTGATAATTATTATTGAACATTTTCTTTATGTCATGGTCTGACTTAACCTCTCTATATATGTTCTTTCCTTTAATCTTCACAGCAAAACTTTAACATATAAAGCATTATTTCCATTGCACAGTTAAGGACACTGAAGCTGAGAGAGTTACTCACCCAAATTAGAATACAAATGGATTCATGCCAAGTCAAGCAGCCAAGTGTGTGCTCTTTCAGATAACAACTAGATGAGGTGGTTACCGTTCATTATCCTACCACTACCATTTTACAGATGAGGAAACAAAGGCCTTGAGAAGTTAAATAACTACCAAGGCCATGTGGACCACAGAGTAAAAGCCTTTGACCAAGAGGCAGGACAGAAGGTATGTAGGTGCTTTGAAATCCCAAGTGAGGCATATTTGTGGGGAAGTTTCTTAAAGCAAAACACGTGGAACCTGGCTTGCCACTGAGATAGCTATTTCTCTCTGGTGGGATATGAAAGAAGGCATGAGCTAGAGCATCTGAAAGAACAGGAAGGAGCCCAGAACCCCCTCTTAGAAGCCTGTCAGGCACTCCCCGCCCCACACCTCAAGCATGGAAATAAGGGAAAATCTCAAGCTCCTTTAGGGAAATTCCAGCTAGCCCTGAGAAGTAAATGAGCAACTTGATAAGCGAAAAGGGAATAGTAACTTAAAGCATGAGCCAAGGAAGTTCGAGTCGTGAGATATTTGGTTCTATAGAAACTAGAGATAACATCTTGACATGTCCCTGAGTCATTTTTCAGAAACCCTGACTCCCACCAAATGAATTTTCTGGCACCTAAACCTCAGATAAGAGGAAACTAAGGACTGAATCTGACTGCTATTCTTTCTTTTAAATTTCTTCCTGAAGGGCTTGGAGGAAGTCATGCCCATGGGCCAGAACCAACATTCTTTTCTGCTGATCTCAACTTTTTGGAAAAAATCTTCTTTTTAACCAATTACAAATTAGAAAATATTTGAATCAAGCTATGACCTGTGGACCCCCACTTTGAGATGTCCTGCCTTTTTAGGTCAAGCCAATGTCTAGCCTCCATGTATTGACTTATGACTTTGATCATATCCTCTGCCTCCCTCCCTTTAAAAACCCTGTAAACCTTTGGAGACTCCAGGTCATAAGCATTAGCTACCTGATTCTCCTGCTTGGTGCTCTGCAATAAATGCCTCACTTTCTCTTGCTACAAACCCAAAGTTAATGTTTGGCTTTCTGCACTGGCTAAGTGACCCAAGTTTAGCTCAGCAACAAAAGACAAAAAGGAAAGAGGTAAGCAGTGACTCTCTGATGTACAGGAGATGACAATGTGTCACTGTGCAATCAACACATCAGTATACTCTTATCAAACTACAACTCTGGGCCCAACACATGGAAGGTCATTCATTCCTTCAAGGTCAAGAATGCAAAGAATCTGGAGCATACCACTGGCCAAAACCAGACATCAGCAAGTTCTCTTCACAATAATTGTCTCTAGAGAGTTGATACTTTCTTCTACCAAGGAAGTGATGGCCAAAGCTCCAGTTTCCTGGAGCTCTAATGTGCAGCATAAGGCACATGATGAACAATTTACTAAGAGACTAGAATTGATGCTCAGTACTCTTACCACAAAGAAAAAATAAAACAAAACAAAAAAATAAAGGCGGCAGGAGGAAATGTTAGAAGGTGATGGATAAATTTATGGCATTGATTGTGATGACGGTTTCATGGTTGTACACTTAGCTCCAAACACATTGAGGTGTATATATTAAATTTCTATAGCTTTTGTATGTCAATCACATCTCAATAAAGTGGTTAAAAAAACAGAAGTTAGTCACAAATGATCACATATTAAATAATTCCATGTATATGAAGTAAGCAAATCAATAGAGACAGAAAGTGGACTAGTGGTACCCTAGGGCTTGGAATTAGATGGGGACTAATGGGTGACAACTGAGGAGCATAGTGTTTCTTCTGAGGTTTACGAAAATATGCAAAAACTAATTTAGTGACATTTACATCACTTGATTAACATATTAAAGTCATTAAATTGCATACTTTAAATGAATGAGTTATATGGCATGTGAATTATAATTCAATAAGGCCATTTTTGATAAAATGAAGCAAAATATTTCTAAATGCTTCACTTGGAAACATTTTCAAGCCAGTGATAGTACTTCAGCCTCACCATATTTTAGAATGGAAGAGGTACTGACTACCGTATCCACCAGGCTTGGTGCCAAGGATGTTGGGCTGTTTTCAAAAGTCAAGTTCATCATCAAAACGCAAACACTTGCCAACTGCAAGGACAGTCAGAAAATATGGCTCTGAGCACAAGAGTTTACTTCTGATAGGATCAATCAGCAATGCTTTGTTCTTGCTTGTGTGTAATCTCACCTCTCCTATTAAACCTAAATAAGACGGGATAGAGCAGTGGCTAAATTATAAGCTCTGATGGCAAAAATATTCCTGCCCGGCCACTGGCTAGTTATGTGACCTTGAAAAGGTTCTTAACGTGTTCTTACAGCCTCAGTTTTCGTCTATTTTATGAAATTGATAGCAATGATCATCTCAAAAGAGTTGTTGGGAGGATTAAACAAAATTATGTGTAGAAAGTCTGGCACAGGATAAGCCATCAACACAACAGTAAGTACTATTATCTTTCTAAACTGTTGAAGACAAGGACCTTTATGTTCTTAGAATAGCCAGCTCAACGTCTAGACGCTTAAACATGTAATGAATAAAGAAATCATTTTGCAATTGGTGTGGAACAATTTTTCCCCAAAAGACAATCCACTGGTATATCCCTTTGAGCAACAATCCAGCATTTAACAAATCAGATTTTTTTTTCCAGGCCAAGGAAAATCATATAACTATGATAGAATTAGTCCCTGCACTTGTTATCTGTGAGGGCTCTCTGTACAGCTCAAAATTTACAATTATTTCTACTGAAAACAGAAATAAAACAGAATTTTTTCCTAGAAGCAGAAAGGACACTCAGAAATATCCTACCAGTTTCCTTGTCTCATTTTTTATCTCAGAAAATACATAGAAAAGAAAAACAGACAAAAACAAAACACTTCAGGTGTTTCATTGCCATGAACTCCAACTGAGTTAAAGAATCCAGCAGAATAGAAATTGTTGTCTCATTTGTCCAGCTCTCTTCACAGGACAAATAACTCAGGAGCAGGAATCAGGAAGCCCAGCACCCAGCACAGTACTTGACACATAGTACACATAGTAGCCTCAGTGATTGTTGGTAAAATTGCATATCACTATTTAGTGGTAACTGGTAAAAGAATTTTTTAAATTGCATCACCATTGTAGGCAAAAGCTGAGAGAAAGCATGTTTAGACATTCTTTCCTTCTCCTCCTCCTCCAAGCACTCTGCACTCAGAGCTGGGGCAGCCAACTGCTACCACCACCACTGTCTTCATGGTTCTATGTGGGAGAACAGGGCAGAATTTTTCCTCTATGGTTCCTAGTTTCAGCCGTTCAGAATGCCTGCCCTTTGCAAGGTGGAGCTTCTCATCCCATGCATGTTGGCAAGTCTTCAAAAAGCAGCCTGAGTAGGATATGTCTCCGTGAAAGGGATCCAACCCCAAGCAGAAGTCTATGTTGAAATCCAGTAGCATGGGTTTCTCTAGCTGTTGACTTTTTTTGTACCTTTTATGTGGGAGAGCCAGGTGAGTAACATCTTAAGGCTATGCAGCTATCCAGTTAATTAAGTGTTGAGTTAATCTGTTTTATGTAACACACCCAAATCATAAAGGGCATGGCAAAATCTCAATATTGTGGCTGGTCTCTGAGGGTTTGAATTCCCCTTGGTTCTTCCTCATCAGTCACAGATTAGTTCTTGGTTTACAGTGGTGGTATCAGACTCATAACCTGTAGATCAGACCTAGATATAGCTGGGTCTGCTTGACCTCTGTGGTGTTAGCCATCATGAGGCTATTCAGAATTTGTATTATTTGCCAATATTGTTTTTCAAATTTTCAAAATTGCTGATTGAGTTAGAGGTAACATATTAAAAGGTACAGATATTTAACACATACAAAGTGATGTATTTGGAAATAAGTATATATTCATGAAGCTATCAACATTATCAATATCAATGCCATAAACTTTTCCATCACCCTCCAAAAATTTTGCCTATTGCCTTTGAGGATTTTTTTGTTTTGTTTTTGTTGTTTTCTTTTTGTGATTAGAACACACAAGATAAGATTCACTGTCTTAGAAAACCTTTTTAGTATAGTATACGGTATTGTTAATCCTTTGTCCTAGGATTGTACAGTTGATCTTCAGAACTTACTTATTGTACATAACTGAAAGATTTTGCAAATTGAACTCTTTAAACAATGCTTTCCTGGTTTCCATTCCCCAACAGACCCTGGCAACCACCATTCCATTCTCTGCTTCTGTGTGTTTTGGCATTTTAGGTTCCACACATAAGTGAGAAAATGCAGTATTCATTTTTCATCTTGCTTACTTCGCTTGGCATAATGTCCACCAGGTTCATTCATGTGGTCACTAATAGCAGAGCTTCCTTCTTTTTTATGGCTGACTTGTGTTCCATTGTATGTGTAGCTGGTATTTCATATCCATGAGTTCCACATTCACAGATTAAACTAACAATGAATTGGACATATAGGGAAAAAATTAAAAATAGTGTTACAACAATTAAAATAATATAACAACAATTTACATAGCATTTGCATATATTGGGTATTATAAGTAATCTAGAGATTACTTAACATATATGGGAGGATGTGTATACATCGTATGTAAATATTACATCATTTTATGTCAGGGACTTGAGCATCCTTAGATTTTGGTATCCCCTGGAGTCCTACAGCCAATACCCCTAGCATATTGAGAGACAGCTGAATATACCACATTTCCTCTATCCACAAAGGTAGATTTAGGTTATTTCTAGATCTTAGCAATTGTGAATAATGCTGCAATGAACATGGAAGTGCAGGCATTACTTTGAGATCCAGATTTCAATTCTTTAGGATATATACGATATATACCCAGAAATGGGATTGCTGGATCATACAACTCTATTTTCCAATTTTTTTATTGTGGTAAAATATAAATAACATAATTTACCATCTTAAATATTTTAAGTGTGCAGTTCAGTGGTATTAAGTACACTCATATTTTTGCACCACCATCACCATCATCCATCTCCAGGAAAACTTCCGTCTTGCAAAACTGATACTCTGTACTCATTAAACAGTAACCCTCCATTATCCCTCCCACCAGCCCCTAGCAATCACCATTCTACTTCTCATCTCTATGATACATCATATAAGTGGAATCATTCAGTATTCAGTCTTTGGGAACTGGTTTATTCCACTTATCATAATGTCCTCATGACTCATCAATGTTGTGACATGTGTCAGAATTTCCTTCCCTTTTCGAGGTGGATTCATATTCCATTGAGTGGCTATGCCTCATTTTGCTTACCCATTCATCCGTCATTGGCCACTTACCCACTATTTTAAATATCTGTTTTAAAATTAGGAGACATGTATTAAAAACCTAGGTTTTTTACTTATATTGACAACTCAAGAGATCTGATGATGTGAGGCCCTCATTCTTAAATGGCAGCAATGTGGCTGAATCTAAGCAGCTGCTTTCTCATTGAGTCCCTACTTACACCCCCTGCAAATCCCTTTGTGGATGAAAGACTATGATTAAATCACCATGTAGCCTTCTCCTCTAACCAGTAAATCTTATCTCTCAACCTTTTAATCATTCATGAAGTTCTCACCTGAACCTTCTTTCAGTTCTCTGCATCTTTCTAGATCTGTATAACTCAAAACTAGATGCAGAATTCCAGCAAGGTTCTGGGCAGTGCTGAATATAATGGAAACTACTTCAGTTTCTAATTGTGTATTCTGCTTTTGTGCTTGATTTCCAAACCAGAGCTGACTCATGATCAGCCCACATGACTTTTAGATATTTTTCGGCCCTACAAGCATCTACCCTATCATCGTTCATCATAGATTTGGAACGTTGGGTTTTTTCCTCTGTAAACACAGTGTCCTCTACTTGTCTCTTTTGTACTTCGCTTATGTTTGCTTTGTTTTCACATCTCTCAGCTACCAAAGCCATTTCCTATGTGGCCTCCCTCCACTCTGTCAGCCACCAAAACCATTTTGAATTCTAAACCCATAGCAAGACACTGCTTTCCATTATCTGCTCCCAAGTTTGATGAAGTCATGTGGAGCTTGTGCGGTACACGCTCTCTTCTGTCACCACCTCCCTGAGAACTTCCTCTCACTTTCAGAGATGACCTTGGTAGCTCTGTGATTAAGCCCTTCCATTCACTTATGCAACCCAATCTTTTGTTAACTTTTAGTCAAACTGTGGTTCATGGACCCTGAGCATCAGTATTATCTAGCAGCTTTTTAGAAACGCAGAATCTCAGGCCTCACTCCAGACCTACTGAGTCAGAATCTGCATTTTAGCAGCACCAGCAACTGATTCATATGGAGAATGAAGTTTGAGAGTATAGATTTATGTGACACAATTTTATCATTGACAAGATTATTGTTGGAAAAATGGAAAGCTTTCCTCAGATTATAGCAATAGGCGTCAATCTTTATATCTACCAGTCCATCCTAGGAGAGTTGCTGGTTTTATGAAATGAACTCATTAGGAAGTAAAGATCACATAATTCTGATGAAAATCCATTCCAATTCAACATTTATTGAGTACCTACTGTGAACCAAGTTATTTGATGTAGGAAATACAAATATGCACAGCACAGTTCCCATTGTCAAGTAACTTGCAGTCTAGTAGGGCACATTAAGAACTCTAATATGTGTTAAACTATAGTGGGCTAAACAGATGTGCTATGCATTCAAAGTAGAAAGCACGTAGTCAGTATTAGCTTCCAAGGAAATAAAAATTCTCTTTTTTTCAGGGAAGTTCTTCAATAAAACATGTCTGTTTCTCTAGTAGCTACGTGTGTGCTACACAGTTCTGTCCCCTCTACAGATGACTAATTTCACCAAGAAACACAAGTGTAAGAAGAAAGCTAACATGTTCTCCCTCAGGAAATACACCTCTGTGTCCTTACTTCCATCCCAATAGATGAATTCTCTCTGCTCCCATCCAGGGTCAGTCAATACATTGAGTCCCATCCCCTGTTGTCAACCCGAAGACTTTGCTCTTGCAGTTATCTCCTCTTTCTCTCTCTTGCATCATTAATTTCCTTTCTACTCCATCAGTGGATCTCAACCAAAGGTAATTTTGCCCCTCTCCCAAGAAAAATTTGACAATGCCTGGGAACATTTTTCGTCATCACAACTGAGGTTTTATACAGCTGAGACCTAGTGAATAGGGTCAGGGATGCTGCTAAACATTCTACAGTGCACAGGACTATCTGCCACAACAAAGATTTATTTGATCCAAAATGTCAATAATGTTGAGTTGGAAAACACTGCTAGATCATTCTCATGCAATGTAAATGTGATGCAATATCTCTGTTATGGACTGAACTGGATCCTCTCAAAATTCATATGCTGAAGCCCTAACCCTCAATGCGACTATATTTAGAAATAAAGCCTTTTTAAAAGTAATTAAGGTTAAATGAGGTAAAATGAGTAGGATCCTAATCCAATAGGACTGGTGTCCTTAAAAGAAGAGGAAGAGACATCAGAGTATGCTTGCTCTCTCACTCATTCTCTCTCTCTCTCTCTCTCTCTCTCTCTCTCTGTTTCTGTCTCTCTCTCTCTCTCTCTCTCTCTCTCCTCACACACAGAATAGAGGCTATGCAAGGACATAGTGAGAAGGCAGTCATCTGCAAGTCAGCACTCACCAGAACATAACCATCTGGCCCCCAGTTCTTGGTCTTCCAGCCTCCAGAACTGTTGTTTAAATCACCCAGTTTGTGGAACTTTCTTATGGCAATCCATGCAGAGTAATATAATCCCCATCTTCAACAATAATCTTCTGCAACCCAGGTACTCATCAACTGTGAAGGAATAAACAAAATGTGGTATGCCCTTGCAAGAGAATGCTATTCAGCAATAAAAAAGAACAAAATATGGACACTTGCCACAACATGAATGAACCCTATTTTAAGTGAAAGAAGCCTGGCCAACAGACAATATATTGTATTATTCCATTTGTATGACATTCCTGTGAAAGCCAAATATATACAGAAAAAAAAATTGTGTTTGCCTGGTGCTGGAAGTGGCAACTGGATTAACTGCAAATGGGCATGAAAGATTTTATTGGGGTGATGGGAATGTTCTAAAATTGATTTATGGTGATGTTTGCATGACTCAATAAATTTACTAAATGTCATTGGATCGCACACTTAAAGTGGTTGAATTTATTGTCTGTAAAGTACATCTCAATAAAGGTGTCTAAAATAAAGCAAATTCAAATTTAAAAGATATTTTATAAAAGTGTTTTAAAATCTTCCCAATCCCCTTTTCTCTCCAACTACCAACCCGTGTCTCAGTTTCCATTTACAATCAAACTCCTTCAGAGTGTTGTATAAAAGGACTATTTCCATTCTCACCTCACTTCTCATTAGCTCACTCCAGCTAGATGGGTAATTTTCAGTCTTCATGTTACTCCACACATCCCCGGGGTTTTCCTCAGGCTGCTTCTCTATCTATATTCACCCAAGTGGTCTTTTTTCTTCATCACTCACCACCTAATCCTTACTGGAAACAATAAGGAATTGGAGACAAGATATGGGTTTTATTCCTTTCCATGGCTTCAAATACCATTTATACTCTGAAGACCCCCATGTTTATATCTTCACTTCACTCCTTCCCCTGAAGTCTAGGCAGTCTGACTGAATAAATCTTCCCTTGGATCTCAAACAGGCATCTCTGACTAAAGTTGTCCAAAACTGGGCTCTTGATTCCCCACATCCCAAACTACCTTCACCAATTTGCTGTATCTCAGTAAACAGTACTATTATTTACCCAGTTGCTGAGGCCAAAATTATGGAGTCATCCTTGACTTTGTACCCGGCCTCTATCCAGTCCACAGCAAATCCACTTTGATCTTATTCAAAATAGTAGCAACCTAGACACTGTCATCTTCCACTATCCTCCCTTTGCCCAAGCTGCCATTGTCTCTTGCTTAAACTGTTGCAGGAGCTTCCAATTAATCTCTCTTCCACCTTACTCCCTGTAGTCTATTTCCCACAGAGAAGTGCTATGTTTTGAACATGTTCCCCAAAAAGCACGTGTTGTAGACTTAATCCCCAATGGAGCCATATTAACAGGTAACTAAGCCATGAGAGCTCTACTCTTGTGAATGAATGCTGTTGTCGCAGGAATGGATTCATTATCATGGGAGTGGGTCCTTCACAAAAGAATGAGTTTGGTTCCCTCTTGCTCTCTTTTTCACCCCCTCTTTTCTTTTCTGCCATGGGATGGTGCAGCAAGAAGGTCCTTGGCAGATGACGGTTTCTTGATCTTGGACTTTCCAGCTTCTAGAACAGTGAGGCAATAAATTTCTCTTCATTGTAAATCACCCAGTATTCTGTTATAGCAGCACAAAATGGGCTAAGACACGTGGCCAGAGCAATACTATTAAAATGTAGACAAGTCTCCTGCCTGTTCCCCCAGTAGGGTCAGGCTGCCCCTCCTAGAGGTGATAGCGCATTTGGGGGGCAGGAGAGTGACCCTGTACTGAAGGGCCAGATAGCTACAGGAACAAGGACAATGGGACATGTAATGGCGAAGATCACAGAGTGCAGTAGAAGACAAATATGACTGAGCAGGAGAGGACATGGAGGCCCCAAGGGAGACAGACAGCTGCAGTGCCTCCTTTTTCTGGGGCTGCAGTTTGGGGAATCCTCTGGGTGGAAAAGTAGTACAGGCAGAGCTGTCTTTGGAAAAAAAAGAAAGCCTGAGCAGTGGGTGGATTTTGCCACATCACACAGCCCCCTGTGTCTGGGGAGTGGGCATGCTCAGCACCTACACAGAGACCTGCAGTGACACCATGCAGGGGAAGCTTTGATGTAAGCTTGTCCTCACCAAGATGTAAGCTTTGATGTAAGCATGTCCTCACCAGATCAGCAAAAGAGGAAAAGTGACTGATTTGCACCATGTGACTGAACGGGGACCATGAACTTTGCCTAACTAGCCCAGTGCTCTATTGCCCAATGTCACGCTGCCAGCCCTGCCTGCCACAGACTGTGGGCCAGGAGCAGAACTGGCCCAGCTGGTGGCAGGAGGCTCCACTCTCCAAGTCTGTCAAGATCTCATCCTCGCCTCATCCTTGCCATCTTTCTCATGTTTGCAGAGTGAAGGCAGTCAGAGCAAAGGAGATGGAAGCACAAGAGGACTCAGGCTAGAGCTGATACCCAGAGAAGGAGGCAGAACTCCCAGGAGGGGGAACATTTGTTACTCTCCTTGGCTGGGAGAGACAGCAGCTATATCTGAAGCCTGTCACTGGCCAAGTCTGTTACCTCTAGCTGTCCCTTTTGGGCATTTGGGAAGACCTCTTTGCCTACTTTTTCTCCCAAGTGTAAGTGCAGCAGTATCCAGAGCACCAGCAGGGTACACGATGGGTCTGGCTGCATTGTGGCAGAGGGCAGGAAGAAGGCCAAAGAGATCCAGGAGAAGAGACAGGATTGAGTCAGCAGAGGAAAGCTTATGTGGTCCCCAAGGTGTCTTCTAATTGCACTGGGGAAGAGAATTCAAATATCCCTCTTGGGGATACACCGTGTAGCTGTCCCAAGTGCATGGGCTTCATAGTCACCAAGTTTGCAGTGCTTGGCAAAAGGGTCATGCAGGGTCAACAGCAGCAGGGTGGTGGCAGCAGGTGCCATGAGTGCATCAGCATCCAAGTGCAAGCCCAGGTGAGGAAAAAGCATCAAAGACAGGAGATGTCACCCAGAAGGGTGCTGAGGCATGGCATGGGGGTCCTACTGCCTAGGCTTTTGGCAGAAGATAACACCAATATGTCCACTGCAGGAGCAGAGGGGACCAAATGGTCTATTTGGGAACAGCTGAAGGCAGAGAAACCACAAAGCTGGAACCTTGGCTCATCCTTGCCATCTTTCCCACGTTTGCAGAGTGAAGGCAATCAGAGCAAAGGAGATGGAAGCACAAGAGAACTCAAGCTAGAGCTGATACCCAGAGAAAGAGGCAGAGCTCCCAGGAGGGGGAACATTTGTTACTCTGAAACCATCTTTAACTGCTCTTAGAAGAAGAAGCATGGAGCAACCCAGGGGTGTAGGTTCCACTCTGCCCTTCACATGGTGACTGAAGAGTCTGCAACATCTCCCAAATCCGAGAGGAGCTTGACATGGCCACTTTGGGCTCTCAAGTGACAGACCCAGAAGGGCTGGCTCTTCCTTGAGCAACTTCAAAGCTAGCGCTCCGAGAGGCATTTGGGAGTCCTGCCACCTGGGAGGCCAAGCAGGGGAGCAGCATGGAGCTCTCCTTGAGGCTTCGGAGGGATACCAGGGGCCAAGGTTTCTGCTACAGAGACAACACAGACCAGGGAGGCTGTAACCTTGGAATTCACCTGGGTCAGAGCCAGAGTAGGAAGCTGCAAGGGGCCAGGCTGGAGGCAGGTTCCTGGGGAGTTAGTCCAGCTTTCCTTCTGCAGGCTCAGCCCAGGATTTCATGTCCCACAGGCCAGCAGCGGCCACTCGGTGGTTCCATGATGTCACTGTGCTGCAGCCCCAGTTTTTACCCCACTCACACCCACACTCTGCAGAGCCAGCTTGAGAAGCTGCCTTGCTTGGGATGATCTGGGCTTGGGTACCCCAAGGATATAGACTGAGAAATGCTCCCATCACCTTCCCTCCCTCCTCTTCCTCTTCTCCCCTGACCACACCAGTTCCCCTGAGCACATTCATTCAGTCCCGGCCACAGAGCAAGCAGGATGGGCTTCAGGTCCCCTGGGACATTCAGGACATTTGGGGGAGTGGGAAGGAGGGAGGCCTCTGATGGGATTGGCAAGCAGAGTCAGAAAGTCTGTTGTATAAACTTAGTGATTCCAGAGGTCTGGGCGCTGGAGAAACACTCACATGTGTTCCAGGAGACAAACGGGAGAATGCTCTCAGCAAAGAAGTTTGCAGCAGCAGACCCTGAGAGCAGCCAAATGTCCCTGAACAGGAGAACAGATAAAGTGTGGGAGGCGTACACGGCTGGACTCGATGCAAGAGGAAAAACCAGAAGCAGCAGCACAGAAGCAGGAGGCACGGCAGGCACAAGGCCAGGCTCAGAGAAAAACAGCCAGAACAATTCAAAAACAAGACCACCAATGTCTGCTGAGGGCACATGCTTGGAATAACAGAGAGAAGCAAGGGCATGGCAAACAGAGAAGTCAGCAGTGAGGATGTCCACAGGGTGGGAGGAGGGAGATGTGAGCTGGCAGTCACATACCAGAGGCTTTCAGAGAGCTGGGTTGCACTTCGGAAGCAAGGTGTTGCTACGCACGAGGGAATTATCGTGTTTTTTCACATCTTAACATTCCTGAAGTCAGGATGGTCTTCAAATTTCTATCAGGCAGGTGGTAACTCTAGTGCCTTAGAAAGACACTAAGCAATTTCTTTCACTTTTTGGGTTGTTTTTTTATGAATGCACACAAGGAATATATGACAAAAATCTGCTTCAGTTAGTCTGAAAGATCACTTTCAATAAGAATTCAAAAATTTTAAGCCAGATCACATCATTCTCTTGATCAGGACCTCTCAATGGCTTCCTGTTACTCTTGGCCTAGAATCAAAGCTCTTACCACAACTTTCAAGGCCTTTAGGATCTGCTCCCTGCCTTCTCTTGGCTCTCATCCCTGCAAATAGATCTTCAGCCCTGGCATCCTTGCTGCTTCATGAGCACACCCACTGGGGCCCTACCTCAGGACTTTTGCACTTGCTGTTACCCTGCCTGCAGTGCCTTCCCTTGGATCATCCATGACTTACTTCCACTTATAAAGACACTCAATGAGTCACAGAGTCTCTAGACACTGATGCCAACTCCTCCAATGTAGAAAATTCTAGAAAATAATTCTAGAGAGGGGAAACAGACTTATTTCAATTTTAAAAAATCATAATCTGCCTATCTACAATCCAAATTACTTCTAAAAACTGGTTTCTTGATCAAACTGAGCATCACCAAGAAGAGAGAAACTGATATCATAAGGCTCTTGGTGCAGCATTGCCTTGGAGGTATTCTTGCCAAACAAAGAAGAAAAAAAAAGCTTTACCTGGATCTAATCATGAGGAAACCATGATTAGATGAATCCAAATCGTCAAGCACTTTACAAAATTGGCCTGGACTTGTCAAAAATGTCAGTGTCAGGCCAGGTACGGTGGCTCATGCCTATAATCCCAGCACTTTGGGAAACCAAAGTAGAAGGATTGCTTGAACCCGGGAGTTGAGACCGGCCTAGACAACATAGCACAACCCTTTCTCTACAAAAAGTCAAAAAATTAGCTGGGCATGGTGGCATGTGCCTGTAGTCCCAGCTACTCAAGAGACTGAGGTAGAAGGATTGCCCGAAGTTGAGACTGCAGTGAGCTGTGATCTTGCCACTGCACTGCAGTCTGGGTGACAAAGTGAGATTCTAACTAAATAATAATAACAATAATAATAATAGGGCTTCCAGGTCAAGATGGCGATGACACAGGTGGAACTGTGAGATTCTCCGAATGTGAGTTCCCCAAAAAGACTCTTGCTTCCCTTCCCCCACCCACTCATCCACAGCCAGACCCACAGTCTGAGGCCCAGGGTCCCTTGGTCCCACGCAGGGCCAGCTATTGCATCCCTGGTTGCTCCCCCACTGGTAGGAAATCTCGGGTCTCAGCTCCCTCCCTGGTTATAATATACCAGACCCAGCCTCTGATCACCGGGGAGGCTCTGGCTACTCGCCCAACAGAGAAGCTGATCCCATCTCTGACTGAAATACGCTGGGAACAGTCCAGGACCACTTTTGCACTAGCTTGGGAGCAGAGCTCTAACACGGGATAGAGCACCAGCGGTGCGCCTCAAATTCAAAGAGCGGAGAGGAAGGATCCGCGAGGGTGAAATTATCACACCGGCCATTCCTCCAGGCAGAGATGTGCATTGCCCTGCCCACCTACAAGCAGGTTCCACCTCAGTTCCCAAGGAAACGTCACTAAACAGAAGACAAAGCCACTCCCCTGGGAACTAAGTAACAGCCGTCTCAGATTACAGCTCAAAAAAAGAAACCCAAGACTCAGTAAATGGAGTTCTCTGCATTGAAAATAAGGGGAGAGGCTAAAAAGCAGAGATGAACAGATTTTAGACACTCAGGAAAGACCCCAGAAGACATGATTTTTTTTTCTTTTTTTTTTTGGTTTGCCTTAGTATAGCTACAAGTACTCTTTAGGGAATTGTCTTTACTCTCTTCTCTCTGGCCTTGTGTCTCTTTTTCACCTCTTAGTATGTATGGCTGTCCTCCCTTTCACTCTTCTCTCTTTCTAACTTCCTACTGACCCCACCCTTCCTCCATTACTTCATTCTTTTGCCCCTCCTTTTGTTCCAGGTACCAAACCTACATTCTGCTGCACAGAAAGAGTGTAAGACAGTGGAAAATAGGCTCCACTGGGCTTATACACCGACAGGTGGATGCAGCCAGATAACTTTCATAAGGAAGAACAGGAGATTGCACAAGCGAAGCAAAAGCAACCCCACCCTCCCTGAAAAACAGAATTAAAGAAGGGGAAGGAAAGGAGGAGAGAGAGAGAGAAATCAACACAAATGAAGAAAAACCAAAAGAAGAATATAGGTCTCTCCCAGACCCCTGGGAAGGCAGAAACTGAGAAAACTGACTTCGAAAAGCAAACAATGAAGAGCCCCCAAAATGACTGGTTTCAAACTACAACTCTAGATATCAAGACAATAATGGAGAGATTAAAGAGAATGGAGGAGAGCCAATAAGAAATTAGGAAGGAGATGATAACTGAGATAATGGCAATGAAGAATACTGTGAGTGAAATAAATAACAGAATGACAAGCATGGAAAGCAGAATTACCCAGGCAGAAGAAAGAATCTCAGAGCTTGAAGACCAAAATATAGAACTAATCCAAACTGTCAAAAACACAGAAAGCAAGCGCAAAAAGGCAGAACAAAACCTTCAAGAGATGAG
>CAUYQG010048366.1:0-14745 GCA_963574415.1 Tarsius wallacei
AAGGAAAGAATCTAAGAGCAAATAGGCAACCTACAGAATGGGAGAAGATATTTGCAAACTATAAATCTGACAAAGGATTAATATCCAGAATCTACAAAGAACTCAAACAAATCAGCAAGAAAAAAGCAAATAACCCCATTAAAAAGTAGGCAAACAACATGAATATATATCTCAAAAGCAGATATACAAATTGCTAACACATATGAAAAATTGCTCAAAATCACTCATCATCAGGGAAGTGCAAATTAAAATCACAATGAAATACCACCATACACCAGTCAGAATGGTTATTATTAAAAAATTAAAACAAAAATAGAATCTAGTGAGGGTGCAGAGAAAAAGAACACATACACTGTGGGAATGTAAATTAGTACTACCTTTATGGAAGTGGTATGGAGATTACTCAAAGGACTAAAAATAGACCTACCTTTTGATCTATCAACCCTACTACTAGGTATCTACCCTAAGGAACAGAGGTCTTTATATTAAAAAAGACACCTGCACTTGCATGTTCATCACAGCACAATCCACAATTGTGAAGATGTGGAATCAACCTAAATGCCTGTCAACTGATCAGTGGATAATGAAAATGTGGTATATATACGCCATAGAGTACTATGTAGCCATAGAAGGGAATGAGATCATGTCCTTTGCAGCAACATGGATGGAGCTGAGATCATTGTCCTAAGTAAAATGACTCAGAAACAGAGGGTTGACATCACAAGTCATTCCTATGTGGGAGCTGGACAGTCACAAAGATGGAAACAATAGACACTGGGGACGCAAGTAAAGAGGGAGTCGGGAGAGAGGTTAGGGTTCAGAGGCTGCCTATGGGCACAATGTCACTGTGGAGTGGCCTGAGCCAATCCTCACCACTATGCAATATGTCTATGTAATGAATATGCATGTGCACCCTCTGAATCTAAAATTAAAATTAGATGACTTCTTAGAATACAAGCATTAGGCTAAGTCTATAAAGGGCACCAGGCTGGCTGGGTTTGCTCAGATAGGGCAAGTTAGTCCCACCAGAGGCATCCGTGAGGCTGATCAAGCCACCTGAACCACTCATGCTTCAGATTTAATGGAGGCAAAAAGAAAGGTGTATTCTTTACTATCTTTAAGGTCCTTTCTGCTCTGTGGTCCCATGGTTCCATCTTCAGGGAAAGGACCAATCTCTTGTTTTGGCTCCAGGAAGCCAAAACCCAAACAAGCATCAACCACAACGTCAAAAGTGATGAAACCCCCTGCATATCATAAACTGTGCTTGGTGACCCACAGTTGCCTTTTTCTTTCCTGTGACATTGGAGTTTTTCTTACATTTGTTCACACATCCTTCAACAAAGTGTGACACATGAGATAATAGGAGTGTTAAAGTTATTTATTAGATTTCTGACTGTGTCTCCAACATTCCTCTACCTCAAAGGACATTTTGACTGCACTAGGTCATATATTTTACTGGGGTTTACTAATTAGATAGTCACCACTAGTCTTTCTGTTCAGTAGAGTAAAACAGTGGAATAAAAACAAACCATAACTATTATCCTCTTCTTTTAACTGCTCTGTATCTTGCAATTGACCAATGTTGTAGGAAAATAACAGAATCTGTTTGTAACAGAATGCTTCCAAGCCCAGAAAATATAAAACACATTTATTCTCCCACTTACTCCATAGGAAAAAAAACCCTTTTTACTTTGAAGTAGCAACCACATGAGCTGTAAAAGAGGCTATATAAGGTAGATTACTGACGTGGAGAGAGGGGAGGGAAATTCACGAACAGATCTTGGTACGTGAAGACCCTCTTGGATTCTGGTCCCCTGAATAAGACAATGTGAGCTCTCTCTCCACCAGGACACAGTGATCAGAGCCTGGAACCCTCGGGCAACTTTCCAAGGGGTGAAGAAGGTCTGTGTGGATGCTGACCCTCCCTCGATGGCTCCCAGTTTCCAAGGAAGAGAGTGCAAGTCAGGCTAAAAGTCTCCTGCCACCCTTTTATCTGTATTTTGTGACAAAAGAGGACAGGACAGGACCATCTTCTTTGCTTGCCATTCGTTTATTCGCTTATTTCATAAACATTTACTCACTGAGTTAAACGATGGAATCTTGCAGTAGGTCAGGATGAGGTAACGAGGACAAAGGTGGCCCCAAACCAACCCTACATGTGCTCCAGAAAGAATATGAAAGTGTGTGTGTGTGAGTGTGACAGATATATGAGGTACAATTTAGGATTAGCTGCACAAGTAGGCTACTCTGTCGGTGGTGGACCAGGCACCCTTTGTGTTGTCACGTGTCCCCGCCGTCCTCCTTTCCTTCCTCCCCTAGCAGTGCCCAGTGACTGCCAATCCCTCCCCTTGCTCATGTGACTATGGTTCAGGGCCCAGTTACGAGGCAGAACAAGTGGTGTTCCGTTCTTTGTTGCTGTGATAGACAACTTAGTGTGACGGTCTCCAATTCCACCCAAGTTCCTGCACAGTCCATGACTTTGTTCTTCTTTATGGCTGTGTAATACTCCATCAACATACGTGCCACGTTTTCTTCATCCAGTGCCTTTCAATGAGCAGTAGGGCTGTTTTCATGAATTTGCTATTGTGAACAGCACGGCCACAAACACGGTGTGTAGGAGTCTTTTTTGTGGAATGATTTACATTCCTCTGGGTATATTCTCAGGAGAGGGATGGCTGGATCGTATGAAAGGTCACTTTTCCATTCCTTAGGAACTGCCACACAGCTTTCCACAGAGGTTGAAGTGGCTTGCACTCCTACCAGCAGTGTCTGCATTTGCACCGGCATCTATTTTTATTTATTTATTTACTAGTGATGGCCATCCTTACTGTATCTCATTGTAGCTTTGATTTGCATTTCTCTGATGATGAGTGAGGCTGGGCATTTTTTTGCAAGTGTCTGTTGGCTGCTTGTATGTCATCTTTTGAGAAGTGTCTGTTCGTATCCTTTGTCTACTTTTTAATGGGGTTGTTTGTTTTTTTTCCTTTAACTTCATTTGAGTTTTTTGTAGATCCTTGATGTTAGACCTTCGTAGATACATAATTTGCAATTCCTCCCATTCTGTGGGTTTTCTCTTTACTTTCTGGATGGTTGCTTTTGCTGTGCAAAACCTTTTCAGTTTGATGTGATCCCACTTGTCTATCTTAGCTTTTCTGACATTTGCTTTTGGGAACTTGGTCAAAAATTCGTTGCCTACTCTGGTGTATGTAAGAGTGTTTCCTGTGTTTTCTTTTAGGATTCTTATAGTTTGAGGTTTTACATTTAGGTTTTTTGGTCTATTTAGAGATGATTTTTTGAAGATGGTGATAGGTAGGGGTCCAGTTTCATTCTTCTGCATGTGGTCAGTCAGTTTTCTCAGCACCATTTGCTAAATATGATCTCCTTTCCCAAGTGATTTTTATTAGTGGCTTTTTGAAGTCAGAGACTCACTCTGTCACCCAGGCTGGAGTGCAGTGGTATGTTCATGGCCACTGCAGCCTCGATCCTCCTCAGCCTTCCACATAGCTGGAACTGCAGGCCTGTGCCACCACACCTGGCTAATTTTTTTATTTATTATAGAGAAAAGGTCTCGTCAAGCTGCCCAGATTGGTCTTGAACCCCTGAGCTCGGGCAATCCTCTCGCCTCAGCCTCCCAGAGTGCTGGGATTACAGGTGTGAGCCACCGTGCCTGGCTCTGTCAAAAACGAGTTGGTTGAGAGACCAAGTTTTTGCCTTTGGAATCTCTATGTGCCTATTCTTTACTGATGCCAGGCTGTTCTAGTTACTGCAGCCCGGTAACAAAGTTTGGAGTCTGGGAGTGTGACGTCTCCACTTTGCTCCTGTTGCTTGTTGTGGCTACTTGCGCTCTTTTCCTCCTTTCTCTTGCCATATGAATTCCTGTGCTGTCTTTTCCAGGTCCGAGAAGAATGGTGTTGGTCATTGGATGGCTAGTGCTTTGAATCTGCAAATTGCCTTCAGTAGGAGGACACTTTGACAATGCTGAACCTTTCAATCCATGAGCAAGGAATGTTTTTCCGTTTGCTTGCATCCTTGACTTCCTTGAACCGCATTCTGCAGTTCTTAAGGTCTTCCACTTCTCAGGTTATGGGGATATCAAGGTATTTCTTTTCTTTTTTTGGTGTCTATCGTGAATGGGATTGTGATTTTTATTTGGTTCTCTGCCTGCTTGCTGCTGGTGTATAGAAAAGCAACTGTCTTTTGCATGTTGACTTTGTACCCCAGAACTTCACCAAAGCCATTTATCAGTGCAAGGAGACTTCTGACGGACTCCCTTGGGTTTTCAAGTTGCAGAATCATATCATCCAGAAAGAGGGATAGCTTAACATCCTCTTTGCCTGTTTGGCTACCCCTTACTACCTTCTCTTGCCCGACTGCTCTGGCTAGGACTTCCTGCACCTTGTTGAACCGGAGGGACGAGAATGGGCTTCCTTGTCTTGTTGCTGTTCTTAGGGGGACTGCTTCCAACCACTGCCCATTGAGCAAAATGTTGGCTGTGGGTTTATCATATACGGGCTCTTACTGTTTTCAGGAATGCTCCTTCTATGCATAGACGTTCAAGGGTTTTAATCAAGAAGGGATGCTGGATTTTTTCAAATGCTTTTTTCTGCATCTAACGACGAAATCAAGCGGTTCTTGGTTTTCATCCATTAATGTACTGAACTACATTTATGGTCTTATGAATGCTGACCATATATAATGTATCCCAGGAATAAAGCCCATCTGGTCATGGTGGATGATCCTTGAGGTGTGTTGTTGGATCTGATTGGCCAGAATCTTGTTGAGAATTTTTGCAACTGTCTTCATCAAGAAGATTGGCCTATAGTTCTCTTTTTCTGTTGGGTCTTTGCCAGGTTTGGGTTTCAGTATGATGTTAGCTTCATAAAATGATTTGGGGAGAATCCATCATTCTCACTTGTCTGGAATACTTTCAATATGGTTTGTATCAGCTCCTCCTTGTACGTTTTGTAATTCAGCTGGGACGCCATCTTTTTTTGGTGGGGAGATTTTTCATGACTGAATCGATTTCCTGGATTGTTATTGGCCTGTTTAGAGTTTCAATTTCTTTCTGTTTCAACCTTGGGAGGTTGTTTG
The DNA here is from genome assembly GCA_963574415.1 of Tarsius wallacei. Classification (NCBI taxonomy): domain Eukaryota; kingdom Metazoa; phylum Chordata; class Mammalia; order Primates; family Tarsiidae; genus Tarsius; species Tarsius wallacei. Next base: position 5,092 of record CAUYQG010048366.1, read on the forward strand.
ATGTCAGAAAGTCCTTCATTTTCTTTAAGTTTTCTAGTTTATTTGCAAACAGGTGTTCATATTAATCTTTGACAATCTTTTGAATTTCTTCAGGGTCTCTTTTGACTTCTCTTTTTGCATTTCTAAATATGCTTATTTGGACTCTATTTTTTTAGTCAATCTGGTCAGGGGACCATCAATCTTATTTATCCTTTCAACTAATCAGCTTTTTGTCTTGTTGGTACTTTCTATGCTATTGCTGTCTTCTATGTCCTGCAATTGTGACTGTATCTTCGTGATCTAGATTCTTCTGCTGACGTTAGGATTTTGGTTATCTTGTCTTTCCAGCTCCCTTGGGTGTGACGTTAGGCTGTTTACGTGTGATCTTTCTGTTCGTTTGACGTGTGTGTGCAATGCTATGAATTTTCCTCTTAACACTGCTTTCATGACTTCCCAGAGATTCTGATAAAACGTTTGTTTTTGCTAGCTTCCAGGAATCTTTTTATTTCTGTTTTGATTTCTGTGTTAATTCAGAAGTTGTTCAGCAACATGTTGTTTAGTGTCCATGTCTTTGTGAGTCTCGGGGGTGGATCTTGCTGGTGACGATATTTATCTTTATTCCATTGTGATCTGCCAACATGCATTGTATTATTGTGATTTTTTGAATCCATGGACCTAGGAGTGAATGTATACTCTGTAGTTCTTGGGTGGTGTGTTTTGCAGATGTCTATTAATTTTATCCGATTGAACATCAAGTTGAGGTTTCAGATCTCCTTGTTGGTTTTTTGCCTCAATGATCTATCTAGAGTTGCTAGTGGGGTATGTAGGTCTCCAACTATGATTGTGTGAGAGTCAATGTCCTCTTTAAGTTTCCTAGGCAGCTATTTTATAATACCTGGTGCTTCTGTGTCAGGTGCATCTATGTTTAGGATGAATAATTCTTGCTGGGGGATTCAGTCTTTTATCATTATACAGTGTCCTTTAACTTTTAATGTCTTGAAGAGTGCTTTATCTGGTATCAGAATAGCTACTCGTGCCTCCTTCTGTTTTTCATTCTCCTGAAAGATCGTTTTCCAGACTCCAATGTTGAGTCTCTGGGTATCTTTTGCTGAGAGATGAGTTTCCTAGAGGCAGAAGATGGTTGGATCATGCTTTTTCTCCTCTCTATGTCTGTTCAGTGGTGCATTCACTCCATTCACATTCAAGTTCATTATTGAAATGTGAGAGTTTATCCCTGTCATAGGACACATGGGGGTTTCTTTGTTTCCTTTTACCTTTTGTATTTATATTTGTGTGTATTATTTCATTTTCGTGGGTCCTTGTGCTCTGTGTGCTCTGTTAACTCTTGTGTACTTTTGGGATGGGCTTAACCTTTTTTTTCTGTGTTCAACATCTTCTTAAGTGTCTTTTGAAGGACTGGTCTGGAGGCAGCATATTATCTTTAGGATTGGATGTCTGGGAAGAATTTTAATTCTCCAACACTGATGAAGCTCACCTTGGTGGGGTAGGAAATACTTTGTTGGAATTGCTTCTCTTTAAGAACATTAAAAATTGGGCTAGTCCCTTTTGGCTTATAGTGTTTCTGCAGATAAATCTGGAGTGATTCTGATGGGTCTTCCCTGGAAGGTAGTCTGCCCTTTCTCTTTCATTGCCTTTAGGATTTTTTCTTTCATGCTTACTTTGTGGAGGCAAATTACTATGTGTCTAGGGGATGGTCTTCTCATAAGATGTCTTGCAGGGGTTCTCTGAATCTTTTGTGCTTGTATGGTTGTATCTCTGATGATTTCAGAGAAGTTTTCTTGGATGACCTCATGGAATGCTTGTTCCATGGTGTTCTCCATTTTCCTTTCTGTTCCAGAGATATCAATCAAGTGTGGATTTGGCTTTTTGACATAGTCCCACATTTCTTGGAGGATTTGCTCCTTCTTCTTGAGGTTTTTAAAAATATGTTTTTGACAGATTTGGTTAATTTGGTCTTCAAGCTCTGAAATTCTTTCCTCTACTTGGATTATTCTGCTCCCTATGCCTATTACTTTGTTATTAGTTTCAAGGATGGAGTTATTTCCATTATTTTGGAATAGGCTGGTTAGCCAACTTTGCTTTTACTTCCTAAATGATTTCATTGGAAATCACTGCAGGTTTCTCTTGGCTTCTGTTGATTTTCGTTATCCAATCTCTGATTTCTGTGGCTGTCACCTGGGGTAGGTCGTTGTGGAGGTTTTCCATTGTTTATGTTCTGATGGCTAGTTTTTTGGATGCTGTCTCTTTAGAACTTTGAGGGTTGTCTTTGTTTTTTTGTTGATTTTTTTCTCATTTGTGACAGGCCATTTTCCTTTCTATAACTTTGTCGCTCAGTGAGAGAGGGAAAAGCATTCACTTCTGCTCCTTGCTCAATCCAGCGACAGGCTTCCTTACTGCAGGTTTTCACTCTTACTGCTAAACAAATGAGGCCAGTTTTGGCCCTTGCTGCATGTGAGTGATAGCTCACGCTTGGTTGGAAGGGGGTAAACTGACTTGGAGCATCTTAGATTCACTCACCCCATTTCTTCACTGGGTGGGACTTCAGTCCTTGTCCTAGCTTATGCATGGCAGAGGATGGGGGACCTGGTTCTGTGCCTGCTGTTGCTTTTCGGTCTCCATGTGTTAAAGAGACCTTTGCTGGGGGCAGGATATTTTACCCATCCAAAAGTGTTCAAATATCTCCAGCAATCAGGGACTGAGTCTGTACTCTCTGTCTTGCTCTGTAAGAGAGGCACTAGTGTATTTCTCCACTAGCTGCCAGTGGTGGGCAGGCCAGTCAGGTTCACTCTGCAAGTAGGTTTTTTTCTGCCTGGGAACTGGCTGCCACAGTAGTGGCTGGTGCATGGGTTTTGTTCCCCATTCCACTTGAGTTCTGGTTTCTCACTGCTGAGCCCTGACCAGGACTCCTCCTCCCAGGTGAGACCAACAGCTCGAGCATGGCTGGGAGGGGTGAACTAACTCAAAACATCTTGGAATCACTTCACTCACCCTCTCCCTCACTGAGTAGACCTTCCATTTCTGTCCAAGTCTTGGAACAGGGCAGAGAATGGGGTGCCCAGAATCCTGCATCTCCCCTCACTTTCCGGTCTCCGTGTACTCAAAGAGAACTCTGTTGGGTGCAAGGTGTTTCACCCATCAAAAAGTGTTCAGGGCATTTCTGTTTATTGGCAGCTGTGTCCCTACTCTATTGAGGATGAATATTTGATTCCCCTTTGAGGCCATTTTTTATTGATATATAATAACTATGTATATGTATTAGGGCCATATGATATTTTGATATATGCACACAATGTGTAATAATCTAATAAGTGTAACTGGGATATCTATCACCACAACCAGTGAACAAATTTTTGTGTTGGAAACATTCCAAATCTCTTCTAGCTATTTCAAAATACACAATAATTATTGTTAACTATAGTCTCCCTACTGTGCTATGGAGGCCATTTGGCCTCGTTTCCAATCAGGAATTAGATGAATGGCTTTGTAATGTGTCACTTTTACACTGCCCTTCATCATCCTTGACTATAGGGGACTGACGTTTTAATAGCATCTGAGGGCCCAGAAAAAAACAATCTTTTGAAGACACATTTAACTAACACTGAATTAGAATCTTGGTGGATGTCACATGGCATCCACATAATTAGAGGACTTTCTAAAATCATTGCTATGACCATCAATGCAAAATTAATTTATACTCAGGACCTCTGCCTGTGAAGTGCTACCAAGCCTGAGTGGCATTTTGCTTCCCGGTGTTGACAGTCACAAGGCAAATACTTCTGAAACCTGCAGCTGTTTCCTTTCCCAGCTGCCCTTCTTCTCTCCCCAGCCCCCTCTCTGTTGATTTTCACTTAATGATAACGTCCTGAAGCAAAAGTCAAGAGAAATTAAGTGGCAGGACTCTGTGACAGACGCCAGGTCTGGGCAGCCCCTGAAGTCACTAGAGCCAACCCTGAGGGAGAGCCTGGCACAACTCTGTAGCTACAGTGCGCCTTTAGAGGGAATGATGCCAGGAGCAAGTTGGCCTCAGATGCTTGAGGGCTGAGGATAGGTAGGTAAAGTGATGCAGGGAAGTTTTTCATAATTGTTCTTCCTTTTGGATGCAGAGTTTGGCTGACGCTGTCAGTGGTGTCAAAGCTCACACAAGCTGGAGAGAACCCAAGTTGCCAGTTTCATGTGGGAAATGGTATGTACCCGCGCCCCACCCCCATTTACATCCTCTCTGCACACATTTTCTAAGCATTCCCATAAGTCAAGCTCGGTGCTCACTGTGGGGACCCATGAGTCTCGGACAGATACTGAGGGGATACCTTCTAAGGGCATGAAATGTCAGTCCCTTCTAGGGCTTGCTGTGATTGATCATTAGAACATTACCTACAATCTTAAATCCTTGTCCTACACTTTTTAGAGAAAAGTGATTTTAGAAACAGGTGGAGCCGGGCTCGGTGGCTCAGCCTATAATCCCGCGCTTTGGGAGGCTGAGGTGAGTGGATTGCCTGAGCCCATGGGTTCAAGACCTTCCTGGGCAACTTGGCAAGACCTCATCTCTACAATAAATAAAAAAATCAGCCGGGCATGGTAGCGCATGCCTGTAATTCCGGCTACTCGGGAGCCTGAGGCGGAAGGTTCGCCGGAGCCCAGCAGGTCGAGGCTGCGGTGGCCGGGAGCGGCCACTGCACTCCAGTCTGGGCTACAGAGTGAGACTCCATCTCAAAAAAAAGAAACAGGTGGAGCCTGAGACACCCTGGATGACTATTAACTCGCTTAAAGTCTGTCTGTTTTTTTCTAAGTCCATCTGGAGATCAATTAACCATTTCTTATGAGCAAACTGCTTGCTTCTGAAAAGGTCTTTATGGGCTCACAATGTGCATTACATTGTTCCTTTCATGGCTTTCTGTTAAGTTCAGTTTTTCCCCTTTACTGAAGAGGCACATTTCAACGGTCACATCACTTTAGTGTTTCTCAGCTAAGGCAAATTGCTGTCACTTACGTGCTACCACTGCCTTGGGGTTTCTTTTCTTTCCAGTTGGTCTTTAACCTAATAAACACACTTCTGTGTCTCCCCTGATGGCATCTTGGCGATAATAATGCATGGAAGCTCAGTTAGGGCACATTATGAATCATGCCATTCAGTGTCTTAGAGCGTGCAGGAATTTCTAAAGAGGATATCACTTTCTCTTGTCCCCCACCACTCTAAATCCACTCTTTGTGCCCATCTTCAACCCGTCTCTCTTCAAACACATTTCTCAGATTTGCTAAACACAGCCCGTTAGGTGAGCAACTTCTTACCTATTTGCCAGTCCCAGGGCACCTTTAACAGCTCCTTGTGTTCCATTATAGCTCTGCAAATTCAAAGAAAGTGGGCCTGATGAGCAAGACTAGAATGCACTCTGATTTTTTTTCACTCACCATATTTATACAAATCATGAGGCAATCATGCGACTTTCAGAAAGTGCCTCCGGCCACACAGAGGCAAGTCTAACGAGGCAGCCCGTGGCGTACCCCCGAAGATCTCGGTGGAGTGTGCCAGGAACTCAGGGAGCTCAGTCTTTGCCCTGCCTCTTCACCCACAGTCGGCCTACAGCCTTTGTTCCTGCTTGCTCAGATGCTTTCTAAAAAGCAAATGGTGAGAGGTTCAGAAAATTTCTGTGCTTGCAGGTTTCATCAAGCTCCTGACTGAGCATTTTCTAGGGTAGAAGTTTTCAAAGACGCATGTACGTGAAAGCCATCTGGAGAGCATGCTAAAACACAGCACTTCCTGGGGCTCGTTCCTAGAGATTCTGACTTTGTGGATCTGAGTGGTACCCACGGCTGTGCATTTCTGGAAAGCTCTCATGCGATGCTGGTGCCACTGGCCAGAGGGCCACACCTTGAGACGCACTGCCTAGGAGAAGACCAGGGGCAAGGCTGGCCTCATTCACTCAGCATTACCTGGTTCTGGGGCACCCTCAACACCTCCCATTTGCCAAATACACTCTACTGTCACCTCCATCATGCTGGCAGCAGTGTCCCCCAGAGGGCACGTGCAGCTTTAATGGACCGCAACAGGAGCAAATGAGTGCTAGAGCTCGGAAAGTATTTTTTGGACTCAAGAATAAGAGCCCATAAAAGCAGCACTCCATCTACAAAATGTTGACCAGGAAAGTTGAACTAGGCAATTCCTTTTCCTCTCACAGAGCTGAAGCGCCAGATTTAGGAGCTTTAAAATGCATCATACTTTCAAAATAAACCCCAAATAAATCATTTTCAGAGAGTCTTCCCATCTCTGTGCCTTGTTTGCTGTGAAGTTTTTTACCAGTGTCTCAAGACACTGAAATTTGGAGGATTGTTGAAAACAGTGCACTTGTAAAACATGTTTAGGGGGATGCCAAACTATCTTCCATAAATAATTTTAGACACTGAACCAAAAAAATTACAAAGTACTTGCTTTGTAAAAAGAGATTTGGTAAAGTCAGGATTCCTTGTCTGTAAAGAGGGATTTGGTTAGATTAGATTGGAGGTTATACTATCATCCTTTACCCCTTTATGAAGCTAAAATGTTTGGCTTTTACTGATGGAAAATTATGCTTTGTATGACACTCTCACAACAAATTCGGAGACAATCATCAGTGATAACTCCTTTGCTCCAGTTCCAAAATTATAGCAAAACTGTTGCTTTCTGATGCTTAGTGAATGTCTGTATTATATCTTTTCCTTCTTAAGGAAAATAGAAATGCTAAATTCTGAGATGAATTTGAAATATGGTTCACCCCTGCAAATTCATAGGCGATAAAAGAGCAAATTTATAAAAGGGCAATTTTATTTTATGTATTTATTTTTTGCAATGAGTTTATTTCATTTTTATATTTTATTTTAAAGACGTGGGATACAATTCAGGAAAAGGGGCGATTTTAAACTACCCATTTTTTAGCAGTGGTGGTCACTAGTAAACAGAATGTTCCTTTTTATAAGTGCATCAAATTGTGGCTTTGATTATCTACTTTTCTAAGTAATAGCCCACTCGCTGGTTTGGGATAATCAATGTACTTCTAACGCTTTCTTGCAAATTATCTTCAAAGTCCATTAAATGCTTTGTAATAAGCTTGTTTAATTTAGAATAAATTTGCTAATAAGGATATTGATTTGGAGATCTCATAAGTCCTTTGTGTGGGAGGTTGGCGACTGGCTTCCAGCCTTGACACTCTAAGAACCAAAACTGTGAGACCAAGTCCTGGTAGCCTCTGCTATCTGAATTTCTTGTACTTCTACTCACAACTGAATTCCACTGAAAAATGCTCCAAAAAGACCAATCATTCCCAGGAACTCCACTCGGCTCAGGGTTCGGACGATGTATTCTTCCCAGACGTTGGAGATACCGTAGAGTGTGGCCCCTCCTAAGACCAGGAGGTCTCCCACCAACTTATTTTCCCCTAGGAATCAAAACAAAAACAAAAGCACAGAGGGAGTTTCGTTAAAATAGTCTTGTCAAGAACCTGGCACCAGCAAACCGAACTTCCTTTGCCTAGTCTACTCTGATATTTTAAAGAAGTCCTGCAATGTCCCACTCATGTTGAGTTGTTTGGTTTATCTGTGCTCCAGACACGTTCTGAAGTACAAAGGTGGCTTGTGTCAACACAATGGGAAGTCTTCGCTCACCAAGAAAGGCGCTAGTTTCTTCCAGGTTGCACTCCCTCCAGAAAGCCCACTGTCTTCTGTCCCGGCAAGTGTCTGTGAATATATGTGAGTATATGCACATGCTATATTTGCATCTCGGCATCTTCCAACAGTCTGGTGAGCACAGAAAAGAGCCAGCAGAAGCAGCAAGAATGTTCACCCTCTGCTATACAGGCGGAGAAGCCATAACAGAAGCAGTCAAGGCTCCATTTTGATCCTGAGCAAAGTGTGTCCTTGTTTAGAAAACAGGAGTGAAAGGAATCAGGGGCTGAAACTTTCAACTCCCCTGAAGTAAGTGCGTAAGAGCAAAAACACATCACGTCAGTATTCTTCTTTTCTCGCTAAAAAACCTACTTGTTCTAAACTTGGTTTTAGTGGGTTTGGGTTTCTGTCCAAGTTTTAATGGTGCTTGCCCAAGTACTTCCTGGAGTTGGGCAAACCCCTCCCGCTCCAGGAAGCGTGGGGCCCGGAAAGGAGGGAGTGGAACCAGCTGGAAAGGCGGCACCGGTGGGCTCGGTGCTGCATCCTGCGCGGGTCGGCGGTGCCAGGCCCACACACGCAGCTCTGGGGCAGCAGGGACGCGGGAGGCGCAGGGCGCTCGCGCCTGTGCAGTCTGTTCTTTTTTTAATGGGGCGGATGCCTGCTCGGCACCGAAAAACCTTTTTTTCTTCTAAATTTTATTTTGGAAACGTGGGGCACCACTCAGGGTCAGGCGGACAAATGTTCATTCCGCAGGCACCCCTGTGGACGAGGAGTGCCCCTGCCCCGCCTGGCCGTTTCCCTCCACTGCCGATCACACCCCGTCTCCCACCGTGGCCAATCCCTTTCTGGGGGCTCCTCCTGCGAGATTCTAAGGAAGGGACTCACCTGAGCTTAGCTGGAGCCCAGATCAGCTGGAACGGTCTGAGACTGCAGACCTGGTTTCCCACGGTTCCGAGGGGAGCACTGGGCATTCTCCAGGCAGTGCTTCATGTGAAAGGATCTGGGCAGGGCTTGGGGAAAGACCCTGGCATGCAGGCACCTCGGCAGATTCTGTCTCTGCTCTCCACGGTGCCTCTTTTACTAAGGCAGCTCCCCTCTCCTGGCAAGGACCGAGAGAGAGGGGAAGAAACCCCAAAAGGTGGAAGCCCGCTAGCGTCGCCCTCAAGGGAATGGCCAGAGAATGGGATCCCGCCAGGCTGGAAGCTCTCCCTGGGTTCACGGGGAGTCGGCCATCACTGCTCAGGCCATGAGCTGAGAACCCCAGGAGAAACCAGACTTGGTAGGGGGTCCCTGTCTTCCAGGAATATGAAGGTTGCTTTGACAGAGCGTGAGATCTTCAGTAACCTGATTAATCTGTTTTATGTATCAAATATACAACAATGAAAACTTTTAAGTAGTTCATTTGAGGGATGACCCCTAAAATAAAACACATCTATAGATAAAATTATTCAATTACCGTGAACAGGAATCAGCCTCTCTTTGCTCAGGAGACATTTCAGGATCTTGCGATGACATGGGGCCGTTATTGTGAAAATCAATTACTGTTGTGCTGGTGGACGGAGTGCGGAAGTGCTGCTTAATGGAATTCTTGGCTGATAAAGCTAACTTTGCAGCATGACTTCAGAAAAGCCAAATCATAATGAAACATTTGAACAGGAATTGGGAAACCTGTCTACCTTCAAAAAGTCCTAAGGAAAGAATAGTGTTTCAGTCAGCAGTCCCACCAATATTTTTCAGACTCCACCTTTGTTTAGTGATGACCTGTTCTGTTAACTGGTCTTTGACGAGATGAAATCTACTCACCAGTACTTTAAGTCTTCACCAATCAGTGACGATTATGGATAATAATAATAATAATAATACAATTTTGTGTAACTGCAAGTTCAGAAGTGTTTTCTAAGTTATCAGTAACCCAAAAATTAAATATCATTTACTGTAACTTCACTGGTACTTTTATTTGTCAGTTTTAAATCATTTGAAAGTGGGCATATAGCCGGGCACGGTGGCTCAAGCCTATAATTC